>JAAGKR010005338.1:29765-51986 GCA_011419295.1 Clarias macrocephalus | reverse complement strand
ATACTATGATCAATGGTGTCAAAAGCTGCACTGAGGTCCAGTAGCACAAGTATAGTGACGCAACCCTGATCAGAGGCCCATAGGAGGTCGTTTACTACTTTAACGAGTGCTGTCTCTGTGCTGTGATGAGGCCTAAATCCTGACTGATACAGCTCATTAATGCTGTTTATATGAAGATGTGAACATAGCTGCTGTGATACTACCTTTTCCAAAATCTTGGAGATAAAGGGAAGGTTTGATATTGGCCTGTAATTAGAAAGCAGACAGGGGTCAAGGTCAGGTTTCTTGATTAGCGGTTTAATAACGGCTAATTTAAAGGATTTGGGAACATACCCACTACTGAGTGAACAGTTAATTACTTTCAACAAGGGTTCTATTATTGCAGGTACTATCTGTTTGAGAAAATGTGTCGGTATAGGATCTAATATACAGGTTGACGATTTTGAAGAAGAGATGAGTGAAATTAATTCCCTCGCTTCAAGGGGAGTAAAGTGTTCTAAGTTCTGATGTGATGTGGTTAGATCATCTGAATTATTTAAATTGTCTGGTTTCAAAGCCTGAATTTTGTGCCTAATATTTATAATTTTGCTATTGAAAAGTCATAACGATGCAATGGAAATAAGCTTTTTAGGATAAATTTTTTTCTTTACAAGCGTAGAACAGCTTTGCAGTACATTTTAGTAGCATGTTTCGACACCTTATATGGCTGACACACAACTGCACCTGATGGACCTTTGAACTTGATGCCCGGGTTTCATTATTTTTTATCAGATTTTTTTTTGTTTTTTGTTTCTTTTTCATTTCCTACTTTCTTCATTTTAGCTACACTGTATCTGCTGTAAATATTAAAATAAATGTAATGAAAATGTATAACACAAGAACAATGACAAAATGAAATAAGATAACATAAATGGAATAGGAAAAATATTGAAGGCTTATGTTAATGCTTGTAATTTTTTTTAACATTACAAATATTTGATGTTACAGTGCACATAAAAGATGCTTATGACATATTATCCATATTACATTTACATTTTACATATTTTTTGTTACAAACTTCTATTTTAATGAAAGCAGATTTGACTCTTACCTTTTCTCGACGCCATTTTATGACAGCGATGAGGTTAAAAGTGAAAGCAAGTATTAGGTTCCTGGAATATAATAGCCTTCAAAACTAATTAATCATTAACCACCTCATCTCCATATCTTTTTTATGCTCACAACTAAATAGGGTATTTTTTATCAGTTCAATGTTGCTTTATCTTTATAACTCATGGACTTTTATCCCTCTAGTGCCGATTATGCTCTACTCACTAACGTATGTTGTATTTATTGTATTGTCCCACTGTTTGTATTTATTGACCTGTTTGCTTTGTGCTGCAACCTTTTCTAAGATAATATTTTTGCAATGCATGCTGTTAAAATCTGGAGGAGAAAAACTTCCCTAAAACAAAGAGCAGAGACAAATCACATATCATGCTCAATTGGTAATAAGGCACCCGAAGTCTGCCAAGAAAACCTCCTCCATGCCATTACACCACCACCAACAGCCTGAACCACTAATACAAGGAAGGATGGATCCATACTTGCATGTTGTTTACACCAAATTCTGACCAATCCATCTGTATGTTGCAGCAGAAATCCAGACTCTGGCAACATTTTCAGTTATCTAATTTTGGTGAGCCCATGTGACCTGTCGCCTCAGTTTCCTGTTATTAGCTGCTAGTAGCAGAACCCAGTGTGGTCTTCTGCTGCTGTAGCAGATCTGCTTCAAGGTTCGTCGTGTTGTGCGTTCAGAGATGCTTTGCAGCTTTGGCTAAAAACAGTCATGGTAAGACTGCGCAAATCAGTAAAAATATGTGACACAAAACATTTCCTAAAAATGCATTCAGATAAATTTGTACATGTCTACAGTTGTCTGGGATTGCATGTATAGCGGTCACTTTGACTTTTAGTCCATGTGCATTTCAATAGTGAGTGCATGTGTGAGAGAAGATCCACTATGTGACGTCCTTTACACGTGCAATATAGTCCATCGTGATCCTTTATTAAATTCACTATAATTATTAGCACGAAACATGCAGAAGCAATTGTGCTTACACCGTGGTTAATACTGTAATAAAAGGTAAGTGCCCCGAGTAGGTTTTAAGAGGTTGTGAAAAGACGGCCATTGATGTCCTTTAAACATCTATAGTCAAGCAAGACTCATTGGGTAAAAAAGGAGAATTTTTATGAAAAACACAATAATTATTATTTACATTTTGTTTTATAACAAATTATATATTCACAAAGTGCTCTATGCGGTTAAGATTGTGAAGCCACTGCTTCGCGACCGTGTTTTTGTATATTACAAAATGATTTTATTATTTTTATGAAATGTATGCATTTACATATAAACATGTACATATCTGGTCACCATTCAAAGTCTGAGTTGGATGTGCCAAACTTAAAAATACAAACAAAAAACAAACCTACTCTGTGTGCGTATAATTGCTCCATGTGGATAAATAAAGTTTTTTTTATTTTTATTTGAATTTGGGGGAAAATCTCGCGATATTTCACTGTATTCTACCTTATCTTGAGAGAGAGAGTTAGTGCATTTTCATCTCTTATTTACTGTCAAGAGAAGAGGAGGCCTTGAGGAGGGTGCAAGTTAACATCATAAAAAAAAAAAAAAACTACTGTTGTGTGAGTCCATTTTGTATTGTTTTATAAATGTTTATAAGTTTTACTTGTTTGGCATGAAGGAATTGAAATTGAGTTTGATTTTGGCTAAAATTAACTAGTCGGCTAAAAGTTAGTAGTGTTAACGTTAGTGGGGGCAAATCAGCAGTGCTTTTGGTAAGTTAAGAAGAGTTTGGAAACATACAGACCATGAATAAGTATCAGTTATATATGTATCAGTTCTATAATAAGGTCTGATTGTTGCAGGGTTTGATGGTACAAGTGTAGGATCATTTTTTTTATTTTATTTTGAGATATGAAACAGCAAAATGTATATAAACTTTGTTTTGTTGTATTTTCTATACAGGTGATAACAGGCTTCATGATTGTGATAATCAGTATCAAGGCGGTAATCCATACCCTAGGTTAACCAGCAACACTATAAGACATATGTGCTTCTGATGCTGATAAATTTTTAGTTTTTCCTAATGTCTACATATCCTAAAATTTTCCAGCGATTTACTATATTAATAATTTACACTACCATAACATTAACTATTTTTGTGCAGGTGAGGTAAGGCACAATGATCACCGACAAGGATCAGGAAGGAGACTACCAGAGTATGGAAATACCATAGTATGGCCTCAGCTTCCAACACAAGAAGTAAGTAAAGCTTTATGGTGGTGCATTTTGCATAATGATTCTGAGTCACTCCGGTCTGTATGAAAAATATGATTCTTTGGTATATAATACTTTGATCACTTTGATACATTTTATAATTAAGTAAATATTAATCAGCAGTAAGTAGGGCAGGTATAGTTGGAAAGCAAGCAGGGGCGTGGCACTCGACGACCAGGGTAGGATACCTTGGATTTAGTTATTTTTAAGGAAAATATGGCTACAATACTTGTCTAGGTTGAATTGGACCCTAAAAAGTCTAAATGTTTGGTACATCCATAAAGTAGTTCAAATAATCCAACATGGGTTGTTTGTGTTTTCTTTAAATACCTTATTATTTTTGTCTGTGTGTGTGGTGAAACACTAATGACAGGATGTCCTGCTTCTGAACAGCTGCATCCCGGAGAGAGCACAGAAGTATGGGTATGTATGTATGTTAATGGTCTGTTCCAGCCATCTGCTTGTCCTATCAAAATTTGGTTTTACATTTTTTACATTTTGTAACAGGTGGCACCAGACCCTAAAGAAGTGCTTACCGCATGTCAGCTGCAAGTAAGAAATGACTGTATATATATAATATAAAATACAGTATGTGGTGTGTTTAAAAGCCTAGGCAGTAAAATAAAATGCATATTTAAAGCTAAGTCATTATGCATTTACAGTTTGCTGTCAATGTTTGTTAGAACTACAAGTATTTGTTGCTAATGAAGTATCGAATGACAATGATACCAGTGTTTTTTGCTGGCTGTCAATTCAGTCTTGCAGTCAATTAAACTCTCCATTAATCAGCAGGCAAACAAGACTGCGAAATGGTTTATAGATAAACTACCACGCCTAATGTCCTGCATACACACAAAGTGTCACATTTCAGAAATTTAAGTAATAATGTGTAGATGTTTAACATATTAATACTGATTTTTCTTCCAGGGTTCCAAAGGAAGGTGTTTGCAATGTTGTTTGTCTTAAAAGAGGAACTTCAGCGAGTAGCTGCCATTGTGGACCCTGGCATCACTACATGTACATCTATAAAGAGACTGGATTCGGAGAGTGACCTGAAATCCTTTGAAGAGTCCATCAAAGATGAAGAGAAGAAGTCGATCTGCGTAAGTTTTAAATGTGACAAAAAGAATGTGCCCTTTTTAAAAAATATCATACTACAGATTGTGGTGTCACATTTAGGTTCAGCAACTTTCCAGAGTTGGGGGATCTTCTGTCAGGGACTGTGTTAACAAAGTCATGAACAGGTATGTATTTTACCTTGCCTTAATGGCAAAATTCAATATGAGGGGTGGTGCTCTCAGAAGGAGCCATTTGGAGCTACCTCCTTATACAATATAATTCAAGGTATTTTTGGCCTTATGACGTGAATTTTTTTATTATTTACGTAATTGGTAACTTTTATCTATTAAAGGAATATTGTCTAAAAGACCACAGAAATGTCCTGTTCACTTCTCCATAGTTATGGGACTTTCTCAACCACAGTGGTTTTGAAGGGGAAGAGGAAATGCTATTTTTTCATTAAACTAACACACATTTAATGCAGAACATCTTTTATTAACAAAAGATTATTTAACAATAAAATGTAATGTAATGCATGTTGATTACTTTTTTCTCCCTAATGCTTCATTAATGTAACTGATAAAATGTTATTCCAAGACGTATTCAAATTGAGTGCATTTCATGTACCTACAATTTTGCCTTTTTTTTTAATATTCACTTCCTATTCACTTTTTAATATTCACACATTTCAACGGTCATCAAATGTTCAAATATTTGCTGAGATACCTCAGATGTAGCGAGATGTTTTTGAGTTCCTGTTGCTTTTCTGTCAGCTCGAACCAGCCTCGAACCATTCTCCCCTGACCTTTGGCATCAACAAGGCATTTTCACCTAGGGAACTTTTCTCCTTTTCACACCAGTAAACCCTAGAGATGGGTATGTGTGAAAATCTCAGTACATTAACAGATTGGGAACTACTCAGACAAGCTTGTCTATCACCAACAACCATGCCGCGTTCAAACTCACTTTTCAACCATGTTGTGTTCAAAATCACCTTTCTTCCCCATTCTTATGCTTGATTTGAAATTCAGCATATTGTCTTGACTGTGTCTGTATGCCTAAATGTGTTACGGTGCTGCCGTGTGATTGGCTGTAACTAGTGTGTAACTAATAAGCTGGCCAGTGAGTGTACTTTTGTCCTTGTATGTTTATAGGCCACACAGTTTTAAAAACTTAACTCAATCAGGTATAGGAATCATAAATAGTATTCAAGCTCAGTGGTTTCTAACCCTAGTCTTGGAGGAACATTTTCCCTGCACATTTTAGTGTTTTCTCTGCTTCCAGCACACCTGATTTGTTAAATCAGGTAATCAACAGCCTCTGAATAGAGGTGGGTATGGTGGAGCAGAGAAAACAATAAAATGTGAAGGTGTTCCTTCCTGTCCAGGGCTGGCCATATTGGACACTGAATCATACTACATTCATTCATCTTAAATTGGTGCAAGACTGCCCTGTTGCCCAGCACATGTAAACAGTGGAGCTGCTTTTTTTCTGGATGAAATGTGCTGTAACATTTACATTTCTAACAACTTTCTTTGCCATTTGTTACAATTTGTTAGTCTATAGTTACTCAGAATATCTACAGTATAGTTGGGCTATACTCATTCAGGAAGCTCAGGACTGAACGTGTCTATCTGCGTCCATGGTAGAAAATTATTAATTGTCCTGAACAAACACTTTTGAAAACACTCAGGTTCCCTTTCAAAAGCTACACTCGATGCTGTGTGAAAATGCTATGGGAACATCTCTTTGTTCAACCGGTTGTGAAGCCTGTGTGTATCAAACATGCCAAATTTTGGCTTATAAAACCTAGGTCAGGTGACGTCATCTGATGAGGTGCACCTGCAGGTTATAAATAGGAGTGCCTGGCTTTGAACATAAAGAGCTTTTTCATTATGTGCACGTATCCGGGACTGTAGACCTTCAAGTCCTCTTGAAGGAGAGATGACAAAATTCTCTTGAAGGAGAGATGACAACATTCTCCAGCTCTTTTCCTGTTGTGGACTCAAGAGTGCAGACCTGTAGAAAACGCTCCTTTACTTCCATGTCACTTACATAGCGAACAACAAAGGATACCTGCTCTTTGTGAGAGCCATCTGAAGATCCAGAAGAATAGAGAAAATTTGAGCTTCTTTGATTTCATTCTGTATTTTCCTCCTAATGAAGGTACCCAAGGACATTATTATGTCATTCTGGCTCCTGTGTGAAAGAAGGGACACTTGGGGTCTTTTCATGGTGGTTTGTTTTTCCTGAATGGCATCCAAATGCAGCTTCATTACAATATCATATTGGGCCAATGTTTTCACAAGTTCAATAAAGTTGCCTTGGTTGGCACTTGAGCTTGACTCATCATCTCCTCTAAAAGCTTGCCCTTGTCGTGCCAGATACAATGAAATATTAATCAAACATGTTATGATTTCCCTGTTTCTTTGTCTTTCTCTCTCTCGTGTTGCTTTCCCCTGAATATCTGATGTATCAAAAGCAGCTTGTAGAGCTTTTTTGGAGTATATGTTCCATCTCACCATGCTCATCATATGGGCCCCTGTGCTGGCATGCTCTTTAATTTTTCCAATGCCGCTCCTCTATGTATCTATGCCAAATGTCTTCCAGGCTGTTTTGTTCTTGAATTTTTCTTCTCTAAATTAATATTAAATGTCTGCATGTAGGCAGGATCTGTAGGACAATTCAAAACCATTAGTTTGCAAATACATCCTCTTTATTTGCAGCACTTCTATGCTGGCTTTCTTCTCTTGCTTCTTCTGACTGTAATTCTCCTGCAGTGGCTCCAGTCTACACATTTTCCTGATCTATACTAGCAGTTCTATACTGGCTTTCTTCTCTTGCATCTCCTTCTTGCAACTCTCATGCAGTAGCTCCTTGATCTTGTTCTCCAGAAAATTCTTGCACATCATCTATCACTTCTCTTTCTTAATCTGAATTACTACTTCCTTCCTTTTCTTCTTCCCTGCTACAAACTGGCCTGATCCATAAAGAAAGTGAGTTGCTACCCTTGGCTGCCTGCTGTCGCTTCCTCTCCTTCTTTTTCCTAATTCTCTCCTTACGAGGCATTGCACGGCAACCATCAAGTAATCAAAATTCACATCAGTACAAAAAGCAGTTTTGATCTTTCAAACTGTCATGATTGATATGTAGAGGTCACTAGAGGGCAATGTTGATTGAACTATAGGCCTACATGTTATACACCATTATAATGACATATGACAAAGGCATTTAAAGACCATTTAATTTCTAAATTATATTTTATGATAGCTTGGCATTATACAGTGCAAATACACCTGGCCTTCTAGTAAAGTTAGCTTTTCCAATTTGCCTCTGGGGTGGTTGTCTGTGTATTATTTGTCCTGTGTTTGTGAATTGGTTGTGCACTCTATCTTATTTAGCTGTGTAAGATGTTCATTTTCTTTTATTCTTTGTTTTGCATACTGTACATGCAGATTACATGCTGCATGATAAAATATATAGAATGCACAGTGACCTGATGATTCTCATTGTGTAAAGTTTTTTTATTTATTTAATACAACATTTACAGTAGTAAATCATGTTTTTCTATGTTTATACATGTGAAGACGCGCAGGGAGTATACAATACTAGATTTTTTTTATCTAGCCAGCAAAGACATGCATAATATAATAGCATTGTAACCTACCATGCTGTGTGACCATAGGCTATATAATATGATGAAATGTTAATAAATTGCATCATGTAATTACATGCATCAGCACACTCAGATAGCCATAAAATCAAAATAGAAATGTCTTATAATATATTTTATCTAGCTAACAAGGATCACTCGGTTGCTTTGTGTCAATCTCAAATGCAGTTACACGGCGGGTTTTTGACCAGTGAATGTGTGCAATTTGTCCATCATTAAAACGATGACATCACTTTACGTCAACATCACACCGGTGTGGTAATGCATTACTGTAAATGTTGTATTAAATAAAAAAATAAAAAACTTTACACAATGAGAATCATCAGGTCACTGTGCATTCTATATATTTTATCATGCAGCATGTAATCTGCATGTACAGTATGCAAAACAAAGAATAAAAGAAAATGAACATCTTACACAACTAAATAAGATAGAGTGCACAACCAATTCACAATGTGTAAATGAATTGTGGTTCATGTAATGCATTACCACACCGGTGTGGTAATGCATTACATGAACCACAATTCATTTACACATGGAACGTTTGCACACTTGCACATTTTGCACACTGTGAACTTGAACTACAGCCTTGCACATTATCCTGCCAATAACTGGACACTACATTACTGGACTGCAATACATTACATTCCTATTATATTTCATGTACTATATATATTTCTATTTTTATTAGATATTCTTTAACTTCTTTATATTTTTTAAATTATTTTTATTCTTATTCTTGTTGCTGTATATTATGTAAATAAGTGTTTCTTTATTTTTAAATCTATTTTTTGTTGTTGTAATATTGTAGGTCAACAGCAGTTGTATAAGCATTTAACTTCATTTCATACTGTGTATGACTGTGTATTGGAAAATAAAATTTTAATTTGACATACTAGTGTTTATTTCATAAAAGAAATGTTGCACTTATTCAAACAATAAGATATTTTACCGTTACAAGACGAAGCCGTTCATCTGTTTCTGCTATTTGACTCTGACTGATGTGCTGAAACGTTCGTACTTACCACCAGCTCGACAGTGAAAGTCCTGGGCGTATATTAGACAGGAAATTGTCCTTTGAAAATCATATTATCAGTTTACAAAAACAGCCTTTTTCCACCTTAGGAATATTGCTAAATAAACTGTATATTAAACTGAATATTGCCAAGCTTAGAAACATTTTATCCATATCTGATGCAGAAAAGTTGGTTCATTCATTCATGACCTCCGGACTGGACTACTGTAATATAGGGTTCTCACTAGATCAAGAAAATATGATCATATAACCCCAATATTATCATCCCTGCACTGGCTACCTATTCAGTTTATAATTAATTACAAAATAACATTACTTACATACAAGACTCTAAACGGTTTAGCTCCCACATACCTAACCAGTCTTCTGATACGTTACAGTCCACCACGTTCCTTAAGATCACAAAACTCCGGACTACTGGTAGTTCCCAGAATATCAAAATCTACAAAAGGAGGCGGGGCATTTTCATATTTAGCTCCAAAGCTTTGGAATAGCCTCCCTGACAGTGTTCGGGGCTCAGACACAGTTTCCCAATTTAAAAGTAGACTCAAGATGCATCTCTTTAATCTGACATACACATAATTTATTTCTTTACCTCATACTCCAGTACATCTATCCTGAATGGCAACCACGCTAATTCGCTCCACCTGCTCTTTATTTTTCCACCCATACCGAGGCATCTGGAGATTGTGCCAGCTTCAGTAGACAGAGGCCAAACTTGCGAGGATCCTGGAGCATCCAGAGAAGGACCTGCTCCAGCTGGATTCCTCTTCATGTTGGTTTGGATCTACACATGCTGCTCCTGGGCTCCCCATTTGCCCTGTGCACCTGCTGACTCATCCCTGTGCTGAACTGGACTCCATGTTAATTTAAATAACTTCTGTTATACTGAACTTTCAGCTGCATAACAAACATTGTTATATAATTTCTATCCGTTAACACCCAAATGAGGATGGGTTCCCTGTTGAGTCTGGTTCCTTTACACTTCCTTCCTATACACACTTTCATAAACATTCTTTACAAATTTTCTTTTCATTTTTGTGAAGCTGCTTTGAGACAATGACCACTGTTAAAAGCGCTATATAAATAAAATTGAATTGAGTTCATAAACCTTTTTAAATGTTAGGTTGTTTTTAAAATCTCATGCTATTAAAGTGGACTTTTCACAAGGAACTAATCTGTAGAGTTTCTCTCTGTGCCTTACTACTGCTTTTCTGCAAGCTATCTAGAGGAGTGGCAGGGGGAAGGAAAAGCAGTCCTTATCTCAAACATTGATTTAAAAACAATAATGAATAAAATCAGGTTAACAATAATCTCAACCTAAAGGCGATGGCTTAAATCTATTTTTTTGTTGTTGTTCGTTTGTTTGAAGCTCGATTTTCAAATCTGACCAATGAGGCTCGAAAGCGTTTTGGTATAGATATATTCTTATATGGTATAGATCCATTCTTAGCAGATACGGTCAAGAGAAGACCTAGTCAGAGAGAAAACACGCATGCTACTGTACATGGAGTACGTAGCCTTGGGTATGCAGTCTTTTGTTTGACAGTTACCAACTTCAGCTTTTTTAGAAATTAGCAGAAGAAGAAGGTGGACACTGTATGGAGAAAAGAAACTGGTTTAACCACCGTGGCACAAAACTGGAAATGGATTTATGGTGGCTTCATAATGCTAGTCAAGTTTAGCCAGCTCGGTGACACATAGCATTAAACATTTTAAGCATGTGTGTCAAGTATTTGTAACTATAATTTAAAGTACACATCTTAGTTTGGTTTATCAAAGGTTTTATTTCATGTAATAAATAATTTATGTTTCAAGAGTAGTTGTTGTTGTGCAGAGTTTTCCGTTGCACTCTAAGTTCATTCTCTTTCCCCCCACCACCCAGCAGGCCACGCTTTAGGACGTGTCTCTGTCTTTTCTGTGTGGAGAGTGTTTTCTGGAAGGATTTGTGAAAGTGCATTTCCTTAATCCTGTATTCAGCCAAATCAATGATTTTATCACCACAAACAAATTGGATTTCATGTTCTTTAATGAAACTTGGTTAGACGATAGCTGAAGTGCAACAGTCCTAAATGAAACAGCTCCTCCTAACTTTACTTTCATGAGTGTCTGCAGAACTGTTAGGAGAGGTGGAGGTGCAGCTGCTCTATTTAAAGATGTCTATCAATACAAGCAAGTGTCATTTGGTCAGTTTTTGTCTTTTAAAAATCTAGGTATTTTGCTGAAAGGTGCTCCATGCATTCTGTTTCATTATTTACAGACCTCCAAAATACTCTCCAGACTTTATTGAATAATTCACAGAATTGCTATCAATGATTTCCTCCACGTTTGACTGTTTTGCCATAGCAGAAATCAGTATTATAAAATAAATGATAAGTGTTTTAAACACTTTTGACCTGATTCAACATGTGCACAGGCCCACACATAATCGTGGACACACTCTAGACTTACTCATCAGTAAGGGTCTCAACATCTCATCCATTATTATAAAGGACGTCGCACTGTCTGATCACTTCTGTATTTTCTTTGATATATTGTTCTCTGTTACGACTGAATCTAGATCTGTGTCTGTCAGAAAAAGATGCATTAATGAGAACACAAGTGCACCATTTATGAAGGCTATATCCTTAACACCAAGCATTTCTGCTGTTGATCTTCTCCTTGATTCCTTTAACTCAAAAGTTAAGAATGTTATTGATTATATTGCTCCGGAAAGGTTCCAAAAGACAGGCAGACATAAATCACCATGGAGAAAATCAACAGCAGTTCAGAATATGAAAAGACAATTCCGAAAAAAAGCTGAGCGGATGTGGCGGAAGACGAAACTTGAAATTCACTATAGCATCTATAAAGACAGCCTTCGTGCTTTTAGTGTAGAACTAGCCACAGCTAGACAGACCTTCTTCTCAAACATTATAAACAGCAACTTAAACAACACTCGCACTCTTTTTGCTACTGTTGAGAGACTGACAAACCCACCAAGTCAGATTCCCATTGAAATGCTCTCCGACAGCAAATGCAATGAGTTTGCTTCCTTCTTCTCTGAGAAAATCAGTAATATTAGAAGCGCTATTAATACATCAAGATGTGCAGAGATCAGAAAAACTTAAACACAACCTCAAAAAACAGTTACTATGTCTGTCTTTCAAGCAATTAATAGCAAAATCTTGGAAGAAATAGTACAGGTCGTCAACCTGCGACCTTAACACTCTTCCCGCATCTTTTTTCAAATGTGTTGGACTATTTGGAAGCAGATCTTTTAGAAGTGATTACCACCTCACTTGTTTCTGGGACTTTGCCAAACTCTCTGAAAACTGCAGTTGTTAAGCCACTTCTGAAAAAAAAATCTTTATCTTAATAACTACAGACCAATATCAAACATTCCTTTTATAGGCAAGATTATTGAAAAGGTTGTTTTTTTTATCAGGTGAACACCCACTTAAACTCAAATAGATACAGATCAATATATCTCCTCGCTCACTCCAAAGCTCACTAGCTAGGCGGGCTTTCAGGCTAATGCGGCCAAATCAATATCGCTCCTCGCTCACTAGATAGGTGGCCTCTCAGGCTAGTGTGGCCAAATCAATATCACTCCTTGCTCACTAGCTCAACAGCAAGGAGACTGACTCTGGCAATTTTAATAATGCATTGATAATTTAGTGATTTCTTTGGTTTCAGCTGTAAAAATATTTGAGGTAATCAGTTACATCAAATTTTTAAAGTAATGATGTTTGAAATTTTAAGTAAACAGAACTATCCAGCCCCGGAATCAAACCCGGGCCTTTCGCATGCCAGGCAAAACACCTACCACTGAGCCACCAGTGCTCCATAGAGTTAAAATTTCTTAAGTACAACTAACTTGAAAAGTGTCATTTCTACAAACTCATAAATGCAAAAAAGTTCTGAATACTCTTCTGAATACTCAAAAATGTCTATTAATTTGACCTTATTGCAATTATTTAAGTTAAAAGTACTCAGTGTGTTTAATTACTTTGAGCATTAGGGTTTACAGTGTAGTGAAGATAAACATGTTTTAGGGTTACTGTGTCTGTGCTTTACAATGTCAGACAACATTCAAATGCAAATAATGGTGTGAATCAGCGGTTCTCACCTATACATTCAGAGAAACTAAAATGCTCCCCTCCCCACTTTAAGACCCTCTTGTATCTGAGGCTCTTCTGAAGACCTGCAGTTCTTCAGGCCTCTTTTTAAATTTCATCTTCTGGTTTCCAGATTCTAAAATTGACATTGTTACCATTTTTAATCACTAGAATGGAAGAAATTGAGATTTTCCTTATCATAACATGAATTGTATTGTTTTAATCACTCTATACACAATTATCTTTAGTATTTTTAATAAAATAAAAAAAAATTATATTGTATAAAAATTTAAAATAAAAAACAAAAGAATAGACCATTTGTATTTTTCATTTGTAAAATAGCATAAAAATCATGGGTTGTGTATCGAGTGATTAAAAACAATACAAGGCATGTTGTGATGAGGAAACTTTCCATCTCTTCCACACTGACTGAGTGATGTGCCCCCCCCCCCCCACACACACACACATACACACACAGAAAGCAGACCAAACTTCATCAGCACGTCCCTCCCCCAAATAGCGCAGCAATGAGAATTTACTGAACTTGAACTTGTCATGCGCACTCCTAACGCGATCGGCACGAGGACCCGGAAGTAGTACGGTCGCGATTCAGGAAGCATAAAAGGAGACAAGATGGCGTTTCACATCGCTCAGTCATTGAGTTTGCCCATGCTACGTGCGTTTGGGTTTACCATCCACGCTACAGGGCTAACTGCTAGTCTTCTGGTCCGTCTCCGTTTGTCTGTGACAGAATGACTAAGCCATCAGCAGTAAACCCAGCGGATTACGCTCACCTCTGCGATGTGGCTGACCAGCATGCTAAGCTGATCAATCAGCTCCATAGTGAAGTCGCGGTTCTCCGCAAGGGCATCCAAGACGTCACAGCCTTGCGCCGCGAGGTGGCGGAGCTACGGCAGGAGAATGCGACTCTCCGCAGGGCGGCTGCTCAGCCGGCTGTTGACGCGCCGCCACCCCCCCCACCCCTTCTGATGTCTTCATAGCTCTACCAGATAAGTGGGATGGCACGGATGGGAAATGCAACATCCTGCTGCTGAGTTGGAGACCGACTCCAAGTTATATCATCTGTGGCAGGGAGGCTCATCCGTGAGCCGCTACACAGCAGATTTCCAAACCTTCGCTGTCCAGACCGACTGGGGTGACTTCACCCTCTGGAAGGCCTACCACGAGGGACTGGCTGCGGGCATCAAGGACGAGCTTGCTGGACGAGAACTTCCAGGTATGTTGGAGGGCTTAATTCAATTTGCCCTCCGAATCGACCAGCGTCTGCTCGCCCGACCCAAGCCAGCTCCTCGCACCCTGTCGCCCATCACGCCATCACTGCCCCATTTCACGTCCCTAACCCCCTCCTTCTTTTCTCACACGCCTGTTCCGGAAGCTCGCTCATTTGCGATTGCACCTACCGGATCCGTCTGTTCTCCACCTCCCGCCGTGGTTGACACCGGAGCCGGGAAACCCAGCAATTAGGGTGCACCTCCTTAACCGCTGCAGAATGGGAACGTCGATTCAGAGAGGGCCTCTGCGCGTATTGCGGGTCAGCAGCGCACCATCGAGCCATCTGTCCTCTGCGCCTGGGAAACACGCAGCCCCGGTGAGAAGTGAGAGTGACTCATCGGGTTCCATCTCCCTCTCCATCACTCTAACCAATGATTCCTGTGTGGTGGAAATTCTGTAAATATTATAAAGACAAGTAATTCATACACTGGGTAAGAGCAAAGTCACAATGGTTTTAATTTATACAAGTGAGGCCCCTCCCCCCAACCACCCTACAGAAACCTGTCATCTAACTTTGAGCACTTGGGGGATTTTTTTTTGCTCCTGCAGCAAGAGAGGAAGTCTCTTCTGCCCGTTCACAAGAAGTGCTGGGGCGCGCTTGAGAAGTGGATGCTAAAACTTCCTGATCCGGGGAGAGCACGAGAGAAAGAGGGAATTCTGTCTTATGCGCGTCTGCCAGATCGGCACGTGAACCCCACAAATAGGTAGGAGATCACAGTGCTCACACTATCCCTGGAGCCCAAGGAGAGCGTGCTCTTCCCCCAGACACTCAACACAAAAATTGTGAAGATCGCCCTCCAAAAGAGATCTATCACACGGAGGCACGCATCTCTTAGTAAACTCTGCCATATCGGTGAGTTAACACTTCTTTTTCTTTTGTTTATATATGTGCTTGCACACACATGCAAACACAATGCGGTCCTTGAAGACAAAAAGACCTGAGAATGTTTCCGGTTCACTCCTATTTATAACCTGCAGGTCCACCTCATCAGTTGACGTCAACTGACTGAGGTTATATAAGCCAAAATTTGGTGTGTTTGATACGCACATGCTTCACAACCGGCTGAACAAAGAGATGTTCCCATAGCGTTTTCACGCAGCATCGAGTGTAGCTTTTGAAAGGGAACTTTATTAATCCCAAAGGGCATTAATTGACTTGATGGTAATCAGTCTCTGGCTGAAATTGTCACCAAAAACACTGTATAGCGGGTGAGAAGGATTGTTCAAAATGGATTGTACTTTGGCCAGAATTCTCCTCTTCACTACTACATCCACAGAGTCGAGCTCCATACCTAGCACAGATCCAGCCTTTTTTATTACCTTGTCCAGTCTGTTCCTGTCCGATACCTTTACATTACAGCCCCAACAGACCACTGTGTAAAAGATGACACTTGCCACAACAGTTTCATAAAACATCCGTAGAATGGTGTTACAAACGTTGAAAGACCTGAGCCTTCGAAAAAAGGACAACTGGCTCTGTCCTTTCTTGTAGAGTGCTGTTGCATTGAGTGACCAGTCGAGTTTATTATCAAGATGAACTCCCAGATATTTGTATTCCAAGACCATGTCCACTGTCTCCCCCTTGACAGATATAGGAATCACAGGGGTCTTGCTTCTCTTAAAGTCAACCACCATCTCCTTTGTTTTCCTGATGTTGAGTTGTAGATGATTACGCTCACACCAGGAAACTACAGACAGGTACTCAGAGGTGTCACCATCCTTTATACATCCAACAACCACAGAATCATCAGAGAACTTCTGTAGATGGCATGACTCTGAGTTATATCTAAAGTCAGATGTATAGAGGGTGAAAAGAAGGGGAGTCAAGTCAAGTCAAGTCAAGTCAAGTCAAGTAGGCTTTTATTGTCATTTCAACCATATACAGTTCAGTACACAGTGAAACGAAACAACGTTCCTCTAGGACCAAGGTGCTACATACATGCAACGACATTTAACAATGCAGATTTTTAAAATTTTAAGTTAACCTAAAAAACTATCAATTTCTATACAAAAAAGAGACAACAAAGACAGCAGACAACAGACAACAAAGTGCACGTGCAAATGTGCAAACGAAGAGCTACATGACAACACAACAACGTAACACGTTACAGTTAAGAAATACCTTTTTAGTGATAAGGTATGGGTTGAGGTAGTGGAGAGAGCAGCAAGTAAACAATTTACATTGTGTTCAAAAATAGTGTGCAAATCGCAAAGTGAAATAACAATATTGTGCAAATATTGCAAAGAGCAGTTCAGATAGGTGGGTATGAACAAATTAAGGTGGTTGTAGATCAGTGTGATTGTGCATATGTGTGTTTATCAGTTCAGTCCGGATGTTATTTAGTTTGTCTGTTTTAGTGATGTGTGTGTGTGTGTGTGTTTATCAGTCCAGTCTCTTTGTGTTGAGGAGACGAATGGCTTGTGGGTAAAAACTGTTACATAGTCTGGATGTGAGTGCCTTTTTCCAGATGGCAGGAGAGTGAAGAGTGTGTGTGATGGGTGTGTCCGGTCAGCCACAATGCTGGTTCCTTTGCGGATGATATGGAACAATTCCCAAACCAGACAGTGATGCAGCTGCTCAGGATGCTCTCGATGGTTCCTCTATAGAAGGTAGTGAGGATTGGTGGTGGAAGCTGCGCCTTTCTCAGCCTTCTCAGGAAGAAAAGACGTTGTTGGGCTTCCTTATTCAGAGAGCTGGTGTTGAGGGACCAGGTGAGGTTCTCCTCCAGGTGGACACCCAGAAATTTCATGCTCTTGATGATCTCCACAGAAGAGCTGTCGATGCTGAGCAGAGAGTGATCGCTCCGAGTCCTCCTGAAGTCAACAATCATCTCTTTTGTCTTATCGACGTTCAGAGACAGGTTGTTGTCTGTACACCAGTCCGTTAGCCTCTGCACTTCCTCTCTGTACGCCGACTCATCATTCTTGCTGATGAGACCCACCACGGTCGTGTCATCAGCAAACTTGATGATATGATTGGAGCTGTGTGTCACTACACAATCATGAGTCAGCAGTGTGAACAGCAAGGGACTGAGCACGCAGCCCTGGGGGGCCCCAGTGCTCAGTGTGGTGGTACAGTTCCCGATCCGCACTGCCAGAGGGAGGTGTTCAGTCCCAACAGGCTCAGCTTCCTGATCAGTTGTTGGGGGATGATTGTATTGAATGCTGAACTGAAGTCTATGTACAGCATTCTGACGTAAGTGTCCTTCTTGTCCAGGTGTGTCAGTGCCAGGTGGAGTGTGGTGGAGATGGCGTCGTCCGTCGAACGGTTTGGACGATACGCAAACTGCAGGGGGTCCAGTGAGGGAGGCAGCAGGCTCTTGATATGCCTCATGATGAGCCGCTCAAAGCACTTCATGATGATGGGTGTGAGTGCAACAGGGCGGTAGTTATTGAGACAGGACACAGGAGACTTCTTTGGCACGGGGACGATGGTGGTAGACTTGAAGCATGTGGGAACGACGGCGCTGCTCTGAAAGATGTTGAAGATGTCAGTGAGAACATCTGCCAGCTGTTCTGCACATTCTCTGAGCACTCTGCCTGGGATGTTGTCTGGTCCAGCAGCTTTACGAGGGTTGACTCTTCGCAGAGTTTTCCTCACATCAGCCGTGGTGAGACACAGCACCTGGTCGTTCGGAGGAGGGCTGGTCTTCCTCGCCATCACGTTGTTTTGTGTGTCGAACCATGCGTAGAAGCTGTTTAGCGCATCTGGAAGGGAGCCGTCACTGTCACAGGCAGGTGATGAAGTCCTGTAGTTGGTGATGGCTTGTATGCCCTGCCACATGCGCCGTGTGTCACCGCTGTCGCTGAAGTGATTGTGGATTCGCTGGGCGTGTGCACGCTTCGCCTCTCTGATGGCCCAGGACAGTTTGGCCCTTGCTGTTCTTAGGGCCGCCTTGTCTCCCGCTCTGAAGGCAGAGTCTCTGGTCTTCAGAAGTGCACATACCTCCGGATTGATCCACGGTTTCTGGTTGGGTCGTGAGATGATGTTCTTGGAGACAGTGACATCATCAGTGCACTTGTTTATGTAGCTGGTCAATGATGAAGTGTACTCCTCCAAGTCAGTGTAGTCGCCGTAAGTCGCAGCGTCCCTAAAAATGTTCCAGTCAGTGTTCTCGAAACAGTCCTGAAGAGCAGAGATGGCTCCTGCTGGCCAGGTTTTCACCTGTTTCAGAACCGGTTTTGAACGCCTGACAAGTGGTCTGTATGCTGGAATTAGCATAACAGAGATGTGGTCTGAGTAGCCGAGGTGGGGGCGGGGCTCTGCCCGATATGCGCCGGGGATGTATGTGTAAACAAGATCCAGCGTGTTTTCCCCTCTCGTTGCAAAGTCCACATACTGATGGAATTTAGGAAGCACTGACTTGAGATTTGCGTGGTTGAAATCTCCAGCAACAATAAACAGTCCATCGGGGTGTGTGTTCTGCAGATTACTGATCTTAGCATACAGTTCACCTAGCGCCTCCTTAGCATTAGCGCTAGGTGGAATGTACACTCCAATAATGAAAACAGTGGTGAATTCCTGTGGTAAATAAAAAGGTCTACATCTAACAGTCACAATCTCCAGCAACGATGAGCAAAAGCTAGAAAGTTCTTACACCATTTCGTGTTGATGTAAACACACAAGCCGCCGCCGCGAGTCTTACCGCACAGAGCTGGGTGTCTGTCGGTGCGAAACGAGGCTAGTCCGTCTAGTTGAATGGCGGCGTCCGGTACTCTGTCGCTGAGCCATGTCTCCATGAAAACAAAGACACAGCATTCCCTCACCTCACGCTGTGTAGCCTGCTGAAGTCGGATGTAGTCCAGTTTATTGTCCAGAGAGCAGATGTTTGATAAGATGATGGACGGAAGAGCCGGCCGGCTAGGGTTTGTTTTTAGCCTAGCACAGACTCCCGCCCGCTTGCCGCGCTTCCGCTTCCTCGCGTACCGCTTACTATGTCCCCTCCTCCGGCTACCGGCATCAGGCAACGCCGAGGACTGGAGATCTGGTTCCCGAAGCAAGCCGAGGTAGCGTAGCTTCTCACGCAGCTCATCTTGAATTAAATTTACTGGTTTATTGAGTTGCAAAAGTGTCTCGCGGTGGTAAGTACGAACACCGTTTGCGCCGATGTCCATATACTGGGTGAAATAAACGCGCTACAACACTAAGTAAACAAAGTAGCACCATTTTGGCTCCGGAGCGGTCGCTGCATGCTACTGCTGCGCCGCCATCTGCGCCGCGGAGCTCCGGTGTTGCAGATCACGGTCTCGGACAAACAGTTTTGTAGACAGACATACTGGGGACGGCAGGTCAGATAGTCCATAATCCAGAAAACCAAGCGGGTGTCAATGTTTATGTTCATAAGTTTCGCCCTCAGTACTGCAGGTTGGATGGCACTAAAGAAGTCAAAAAAAGTCATTCTTACAGTGGTCCCAGGCTTGTCGAGGTGAGAGTAGGTTCGATGGAGCAGGTGTATTATCGCATCATCTACTCCCATGAAAGGCTGATAGGCAAACTGAAGAGGGTCCAGAGATGACTTCACCAGAGGGACGAAGTGTATCCAGGATCAGTCTCTCAAACACCTTCATAATGTGCAATGTCAAGGCAACAGGCCTGTAGTCATTCAGGGCACAAGGGCGTGGTATTTTGGGGACCGGTACAATGCATGATGTTTTCCACAATGCAGGTACTATCTGTAGAGACAGACTTAGGCTAAAGAGGTACTTGAGAACACCACAGAGTTGGGGAGCACAATATTTCAGAACTATAGGGTTGATCTTGTCCGGACCTACAGATTTTTAGGACTGAGCTTGCTCAGGCTATATTTGACCTGCTGAGATAGTCCAGGAGTAGTGACTGTAGCAGAGGACATGGGAGCAGGAAAGTGTGGATTGAGACTGGAGCTGGGAGAAGTGTGAGACATAGGGACATCAAATCTATTAAAGAAAGTGTTGGTTGTATGCACGTTCCACATTCCCCTCAATAGCCTGGCCACCTGTCTTATAGCCAGTGATGCTCCTCATGCCCCTCCACACCTCTCTTGTGTTGTTTTGTTTCAGCCTTTGTTCCAGTTTCTTCCTGTATGACTCTTTCCCCTCTTTGATTTTGCCAGTAAGCACTCTTTGAGCCTACTTTGCTGCTTCCTTGTCACCAGACCTAAAAGCACTTTTTTTTTTACATTTAAACCCGCTTTAATGTCCTTGGTGACCCAGGGTTTGTTGTTGGGGAAGCAGCGAATATTTCTCATCGGTACACAGATGTCACCACAGAAGTTAATGTACTCCGTCATGCAGTCTGTCATTCCATCACTGTCCTCTCCATATGGTTCACAGAGAACCACCCGGTCAGTAGCCTCAAAACACTCCTGTAATGTAGCAGTTGCTCCTTCAGACCACCTTCACACACTCATCAATATAGCAGGCTGGAGGGGGGGGGGGGGGGCAGTGCTGCCGCAATTAGCATACAGCAGGTCTAGTGTTCTATCCCCCCTAGTGTGACAAACCATATATTGAGTGAAAATGGGAATAGTCTTGGTGAGTGATGCATGGTTGAAATCACCTGAGATCAGTAGTCAAGTCAAGTCAAGTAGGCTTTTATTGTCATTTCAACAATATACAGTTCAGTACACAGTGAAACGAAACAACGTTCCTCTAGGACCAAGGTGCTACATACATGCAACAACATAAATTAACAACACAACATGAATTTAACAACACAGATTTTTAAATTTTTAAGTTAACCTAAAAAACTATCAATTTCTATACAAAAAAGAGACAACAAAGACAGCAGACAACAGACAACAAAGTGCACGTGCAAATGGAGGGTCTTGATATGCCTCATGACGAGCCGCTTGAAGCACTTAGGCTTAGGAGTGTTGAGTCTGGAGTTTGGCGGTTACAGAGTGGATGACGTCACATGTGGCAGCGGCATTCACAGACAGAGGAATGTACACAGCAGTTATCACATGTTATAAGATGTTTTCAGTCTTCAACAAAGCGACCAATTCATCCATCTTATTGTCCAGAGATCTCACATTGCCCATGATAATAGACGGGACATACGGCTTGTACTTTCTCATCCTTTCCTTATGCACCGCTCGTCTCCCTTCATCTTTACTTCCTCTGCACCGCTTTCTTCCACCTCTGCATCCTCTTGTTGTCCTCTTCCGTATCTCATCCGGAATGTTTCAAGACCTATACAGAATTGGATCTCTAATGCCGGCCGGCTTTAGTGCGTTCCCTGGTGTAAACAAAGGAATCGGCTCCTTGTTGTTGCGCGCTGATCACCCGGAGTGCAAAAAAAACATAATTACTATTATGTAACCAAGAACAATAACACTTTCAAACTGCATGGTTTAAAAGGGTTACCTTACTTTTTTAAATAAAAAATAAAGTTATAAATAAATATTATAACTTTACATATTAAGAGAAACACCCTTCATATTATGTTGAACTTTCAGGCTTCTAATAAACAGCATGAGTGCCAATCAATCCCTTCTATCTGATATCACCCAAATGAGAATGGGTTCCCTGTTGAGTCTGGTTCCCCTTAAGGATTTTTTCTATTTTCATCTCAATGGGTTTTTCTTGCCTCCATTGCCCTCAGCTTGGTCATAAGGAACAAACAGATAATCAAAATTTATGCTTATTTCCTCACGTTTCAAATATATATATATATATATATATATATATATATATATATATATATATATATATATATATATATATATATATATAT
>JAAGKR010005338.1:0-23294 GCA_011419295.1 Clarias macrocephalus | reverse complement strand
ACTTAGAATTGCTTCAGCGTATATTGAAAAGGCTTTGAAATGGCCTCAGATCAAGACAGAAGATGGAAAGATGCTGAACACGTTTGCTCTTTTCCTGACTGGATGCCTTAACACTATGCAGGATGTGGATTACATGGCTGAAATGGACAACCCTACTAATATGAGAGTTGTCATCTCCAAACTCCCATACAGGATGAGAGAGCGTTGGAAAAATGTTGCATATGACATTCATGAAAGGTCTGGCAGAAGAGTCAGGTTTGCAGACATAGTGGAATATATTGATCGTCAAGCTAAAATAAAAAATGACCCACTGTTTGGAGACATTCAAGAGTCAACCGGTGCAAGCGCTGAGAGCCAGACTCCTGACTTGAAGTACAAAAGGTATTAGTTAGGTTAGGTTAGTTAGGTAGTAGTTTTGTCACGAATGTCTGTACCGAACATATGAAACAAGTCGAGATAAAGGAAGAAACAAAACCTCAATGTGATAAGATAGTGTCTGAAGCATGTACATTCTGTAAAGAGTACCATGCTTTGAATTCATGTCTCAAGTTTAAAGAGCAAGCACACAAGGACAAAATTGAGTTTTTGAAATCAAAGGGACTATGCTTTGGATGTCTCACACGGGGGCATTTAAGCAAAAACTGCAAGAAAAGACTTACTTGTCAAGAATGTTTTAAAATGCACCGAAGTATTTTGCACATTCCTAATAAGAACAGATCCAGTATTAGCAATGAGAATGAGACCAGAGCAAGCATAACTTCGGCAGGCCATGAAACGTGTGGATACACTGGGGTCGGAAACAGTGAATGTATCCTAGCCATAGTCCCAGTCAAGATTAAGTCAAAGAAATGTGACAAAGTTGTAAAGACATATGCCTTCATTGACCCAGGAAGTTCTGCAACCTTTTGCACAGAGGGGTTAATGAGAGATTTGAACTTGAAAGGCAGAAGGACGGAGATTCTCCTTCTTACTATGGGACAAGAGAAATTGGTTCATAGCAACATGTTGTCAGACTTGGAAATATGTGGCTTAGAGTGTGAGGACTACATAGAACTTCCTAGAGTGTTTACCCAGAAAGAGATCCCAGTGGAACAAGAGAATATCCCCCAACAAAAAGACTTAGGAAAATGGCCTTATCTGCAGCAGGTTAAACTTCCTCCTCTTAAGGCAGATATAGGTGTGCTTATTGGTGCCAATGTACACAAAGCAATAGAACCATGGCAAGTAATAAATAGCGAAGGAAATGGACCTTATGCTATTAGGACAGCATTGGGATGGATAGTTAACGGGCCTTTACGAACTGACGCGAACACAGAAATCTGACCAGAAAGGTTCAAGTTTCACTGTGAACAGGATTGCGGCTGTAGACATTGAAACGCTGTTGGTAGAGCAATTCAATGCAGATTTCCCTGAACGCAATTATAGTGACAAACCAGTAATGTCGCAAGAGGATAAGAAATTCATGCATTCTGCTGAACAATCAATCCAGTATAAAGATGGACATTATTGTATAGGACTACCCTTCAAGAATGATCTGGTCAAGATCCCTAACAACAGATGCATGGCAGAGCAAAGAGCCATAGGACTTAAAGGTAAACTCAATAAGAACCCAAAGTTTTATGAAGATTACAAAGCTTTCATGTCCGACATAATTAACAAAGGTTATGCAGAAAAGGTGTCTTCTGAACAACTAGAACGCCCAGACAGAGTGTGGTATATCCCACACCATGGCGTCTATAACCCTAAAAAGAACAAAATTAGAGTTGTTTTCGATTGCAAAGCCACCTACCAGAACTTCTCACTGAATAAGCAACTAATGCAGGGATCTGATCTGACTAACAATCTCATTGGCGTATTGAATCGTTTCAGACAAGAGCCAATCTCTATCATGGCAGACATTGAATCAATGTTCTACCAAGTGAAAGTCCCAGATGCTGATGCAGATCTGTTGGGATTTTTGTGGCGGCCTGAAGGAGATCTTAGGAAGCCAACTGCAGAATACAGGATGACGGTGCATCCATTCGGAGCTACTTCATCTCCCAGTTCATGCTTGGCATTATGTAAGACTGCAATAGATGCAAAAAGAGAGACAACAGCAGAAGCAGTCGATACTGTTCTGCAAAACTTCTACATGGATGATTGCTTGAAATCGGTAGCTTCTGAGGAAGCAGCAATTGAACTAACAAGAAGTCTGATATCAGTGTGCTCTAAGGGTGGATTTCACTTGACAAAGTGGGTGAGCAACAGCAGAGCGGCCCTGTTATCCTTGCCAGAAAATGAAAGAACCACAATCTACCAGTCGAAAGAGCTCTTGGTATACAGTGGCGTACAGACACAGATACATTTAGATCTACCATAAATGTACAAGAAAGACCTATTACTAAAAGAGGAATACTTCCTGTGGCGAACTCTATATACGATCCTCTTGGTCTAGTAGCACCCTGTATTCTTCCAGCGAAGCTCCTTCTAAGACAGTTGTGCCAGGACAAGTGGGCCCGGGATCAGAATATTCCAGAGAAGCAAGCACAAAAGTGGTTAATGTGGTGAAAAGACATAGAACAATTGTCAAACTTCAGTGTAAAGAGATGTTTCGAGCCAGACAACTTTGGTCCCATCATGTCTGCTCAATTGCATCATTTCGCCGACTCAAGTGAAGTTGGCTATGGCACAGTCTCCGACCTGCTGCTCACAAATGAGAGTGGAGAAAGGCACCGTTCGTTCGTAATGGGTAAAGCAAGAGTCGCGCCACTGAAACAAATAACAATCCCCAGAATGGAGTTGACTGCAGCCACTGTTGCGGCAAAGATGGTCAGTTGGAAAGACCAATAACAAAACACTGCTTATTGCAAGAAACAGAAGAAAACTAAGACTTTGCATAAGGACTGTAATTAATGGAAACTGTCGTCTTTCAAATGATGGTTTGAGGGATGGAAAGTAATCATTAAGGCTCCATTTGAGTTTGAAGAAAGGTAATTGTTATGCTCCAAGCATAGACAATTAGGGGCCGGAGTGTTGGAGCCATAAAGTACATTTTTAATAAATCTCCATAGTATTTAACTTCATTATTACGTAGACGTAAATGTAACCTTTTTTGTGACATATCTGTGACATATTTGTGACTGATTGTAAATATATCTGTGACATATTTGTGACTATTGGCTTACGTAAAGGTCATAGGTCAATTTCATATGTTTACGGTAACAACTGTTACGTGTTTGTTTTATTAGAAGAAGGAAGGACTCGGTGTCAGACAGTCTTTTGACCGTTCTTTGAAGCCACGTTTAATTTGAAACTTAAAAAAGTGTAAATAGTTCTTAAGTTTAATTTGTTGAGTGTTCGCATTCAGACAAAAGAAGAATAAACTGATACACTACAAGTTTTGTGGTTTTACGCGTCAAATCCTTTGTACCAGTCCTTATAGAAATGGCGAAGAACAGGAAAACATAGATCGCCATTACAGGATCATTTAGTCTTTATTTTTGTATAAAAAAAATAAATAAATAAATAAAATAAAAAAGTGTACTGTTTATTATAACACACGTGTGTGCGCGCGTGTAAAGCAAAAGAAAATCTTATTAGAGAGGTTAAAGATCCATTTTCTCTCTCTGTCTCTGTATCAGCCTGCAGGTTGAGTCCGCGAGCGTCATTTGAAACTGTGCACTTTCAGGCACACACACGTCGCCTTCACACACACTCTCTGCTCTACAAAGAAACACGGGGGGGTTGGGTTGGGGGGGGGGATTAGTTTTTTTTTTTTACTTTATATTTTATAAGAATTATTTTTATGTATTTCTCTTTTTTGTGGAATGAATAATTTGGGTTTCCATTATTTCTTATTGGGAAGTATGATTTGGTGTTTTGATATACGAGCCCGCTTCCGGAACGAATTATGTTCGTAATCAAAGGTTCCACTGTATGTTAAGATGAGTGTGAAACTTGGCCTCCGAGGGGCGCAGTGGTAAAGCGCTCGCCCTATCATCCGGAGGTCGTGAGTTTGATCACCAGGTGTTGCTGTAACCTCTCACAGCTGGAGGTCTAGAGGGAGCTGATTGGCCGAGCTCTGTCAGAGGGGAGGGATGAGAGGTATTTAGGTCTGTTACGCTGCTCCCAACGGTGCGTGAGCAAGCAGTTTGAAAAAATGCGATCAGTGATGTATTGTGGTTCAGAGGAAACACATGATAGTCTTCGGCCCTCCCGACTGACGGTTAGTAGCTTAATGTGGGAGCTCCTAGTGACGGGGAGGAATTGGACATGACTAAAAAAATAGGGAGATAATCTGAGAAAAATCCAAAATATATATAAAAAAAAATTAGTGTGAAACTTAAGAAAATGTGGAAAGTCTTTTTTACATAATGGATGGCTACGTTTACATTCCTGGCTGACTAAGTGGCTCATGTGATGTAGTGGTGAATGTCCCAAACTTGTCCAAAACTTCTTCAATATATGGTCCTACATCAATCATCTGATTTTTTGCAATGCAACCTCTACACCAGGGGTGTCCAAATCCAGTCCTGGAGGGCCAGTGTCCAACACAGTTTGGTGCTTCTTCTTCTCAAACACAGCTGATTTAACTACTCTGTTAATTACTAGGTTCAGTGGGTGTGTTTAGGTGTTGGTGAATTACAAACTGTGCTGGTCACTGGCCCTCCAGGACTGGATTTGGACACCCCTGTTCTACACAGTCACAATACACAATAAAATCAATTTACACAGTCAATTTGAGAAGCTTAAGTGATGAAAAGATCAGTAAATTTGCACAGGAATGTGATAATCATAAATCATAAATCAAGAGAGCAGTCAGAGTTTGAGGATACAGACCCTTAATTCAGATTTAAAAGTAGTAATCACATACAAGTCCTGCTGAACTGGACCGTATGGCAAAAAAAAAAAAAAAAAAATCCTAGGAAGATGGGCATGGACTCTTAATATATAAAGTTAAGAGCTTATTATCAGTCTTGTGAGGACAAGCAAAAGCTTACTTCAGCAAAATCTGTGCAGAAGTGTTCTGATGACATTCTTATGATTATTCGTAATTTTTTTTAATGAATGCTGGGGCAAGGTCAGCAGTTGTCAGCAGACAAAAAAATAAGTCTATCCTTGAATACACTCCGCACTATGCCCAGGTGTTTGTGCTGTATAGTGAGAATTATTTGGGCTGATGAGGTGATGGCCAGCAGAGTTCCCATTTTGCAACAAGCTGATGGCTTACATGTTGCTGCTTTTAAAATCTGAATGGCAAATTTCCACACTTACTGATGTCTCTGACTGTCTTTCATCATATTCTATCAATTGATGTGCCCCCCATCCCCCATTATTTTTAGCTATGAAAGGTGTGAGAGGCTATTTGAGCCAATTACCTATGAGCAAAATAACTGACTGCATGTTGATAACTGTCAATGATGTGGAATGTAGCTTTTTAATTAACACAGATGCACAAACTTCAATAATTCCATTAAAGACAGCTAAGAAGCTTGGTCTTTATTTAACCAAGTCAAGCACTATCATCGCTGATGTGACTGAGGAAAGTTGTCATATTTACATAACATAGCCTATTTGCTTGTGTCTTGGCCCTACACTAGGTCACTTGATGCCTCTCTAATGGTAGTAAGAATTAATATTCCCCCTATTTTGGGCATTGATGTTATTTCACGTTAAAAATGCAATTGGATTTTGAAACCTAAACTCTTTGTTTTGAAACATCTCAGGTTATAGATCAGATGATTGCTATTTGGGCTAAAGATAAGAATGGAAGCTATTGAGGGGATTTGGTCTGTAATTGCTGATTTGGTGAGCCGAGGCATTTGATTAAATCATGCAGTTCCTCTTGCTCTCCTTTGTGGCATGTCAGGAAAGGTGGTCCTCAGAGAGATGCAACAGAACTCTTTGCATCTGGTAGTTGATTATTGTGTCACTAATACATGTATTGACCGCATCCCATCTTGACTAGCTGTCCCTTGTACCATTTTTGATGGAATTCCTATTTCATATACGAGGTTGTCAGTCATTGGTTAATGGCTAATGGTTTTTGGTATGTTCTTCTACATCCAGACAGCCATGGTTAGCCTTCTTTTTCGAAGGTGATCAATATTTGTGGTCGTGTCTACCATAGGGTCTGCATAGCAGCCCAACTATTCAAATCAATTCAATCTGTAAAGTGCTTATAAAAATTGTCATTGTCGCAAAGAAATTTTACACAATCAAAAGAAATTATGGAATTTTGTATGAAATGTGAATGTGTATGAATCAAAATGATTAGATAGTCCCTGTTGAGCAAGTCGAGAGCGATGGTGGTAAGGACAAACTGCCTGAGAAGGCAATAGGAAGAAACCTTGAAAGGAACCAAACTTAACAGGAAACCCATCCTCATTAGGGTGGTAACGGATAGCAGGGATTGATCAGCATAATAATGTGTAAGACTGGAAGTTCAGTATAACAGGAGATGTGTTTAAATTAAATGGAGTCCAGTTTGTTCCTGGAGGCTCAGGTAGACTGTAGGAAATTCCAGTCCTTAGCTATCGAACAACTGAAGTCACAGGTCCCCAGAGAACAGCTGTCTGCATCAGTCGAGGACATCCCCCAGCCACCACGCGCATCCAGGCAGACCACACAGGGCATCCATGCGACGAGATCTCCAACCAGAAGCAGGACTCCAGGATGGGTTAGACAGGTCCAGAGGGCAGAGGGGTCTGGATCACTGGCAACTCAGTAGTGACATGTATAGCTCGACAGAGAGAAAAAAAAATGGATAAAGTTCAGTAGTATTAAAGCATAAAATTACTTTGTTATTTAGTAAAAACGGGAAATATATAATTATAAAAACAAAATCTAATCTAAACGCTGTTACAAACAGACGAGGAACTTTCGCGGGAACAATACGAAAAACAGGAAGCTACGTCACCAACAGGAAGCCACCACAATACCAATAAGAATAAACTAAAGAGTAAATACAAGATAATTGCACTAATATATAATAAATATAACAATATATACAATGGAATGTATGTGAAGTGGGACCTGGATCTTGGTGTAAACAGTAGAGTGCAAAAAAAGTACAAACACGATTGTCTGAGATAAGAAGATGTTGCACAAGTTATACTAATAGCTGGAATAATACAGTCCTGGTGTAAAGTGTTTGGTGCAGTAAAGTGTCTTGTGCATTAGCAGCAGCATAGGGAAGAGGGTCAAATAGCTGAGTTTGTTATAACCGCCTTCAGTTCTCAGCAGCTTTGTGTGTGTGTGTGTGTGTGTGTGTGTGTGTGTGTGTGTGTGTGTGTGTGAGTTCTCAGCAGTTATGTTTGTGTGAGTGTGTTTCAGTATGTGAGTACAGTGGAACCTTGGATTACAAGCATAATTCATTCCGGAAGCAGGCTCGTATTCCAAAAACACTCGTAAACCAAATAGACTTTTCCCATAAAAATAATGAAAACTCAAATTATTCATTCTACAGTCCAAAACAATAAATACATAAAAATAATTAATACAACATATAAACTAAAAATAAAACAAATTAACCTGCACTTAACATTTAAAATAAAGTAAAAATAAATCCAGACAGATTTTTTGTTTTTGTTTGTGTGTGGAATTAGCCCCTCGTCTCGTCTTAAACAGTAAAACTCCTCCTCCCTCCCCCCATCTCGCTTTTTAAGTTTCACAACTAACATACACAATGCAAATACTGTTTTAACTGGAAAAAAATTATTATCTCCAATGATACTCATGTGAGCATACTAATGGAATCACTGCTGTAAAGTAAAAAATAAAAAATAACAAATGAACCAGCACCTTACCTTTGAAAAGAATTGCGACAGAGCTGAGTTTTCTGTGTAAATAAAGCGCGTGTGCAGCCGGGGAGATCTCTGTGTGTGTGTGTGTGTGTGTGTGTGTGTGTGTGTGTGTGTCAAATTACACACACGCACACACAAAGTACACATGAGAAAAGTGTGTGTGTGTTGGTGTGTGTGGGGCACAGTGTCAAATTACTCGCGCACACAGAAGAGAAAGGGAGATGTTGATTAAACTGTAAGAGACGAGCACTAAGTCGCAGCAGGGGAGACAATTACTTATAATTCCCGCAGTGCAAGAGAGAAAAAAATCATTGGCTCAGTTGTGATCACTTGCCGCTCTGTGTCAAAATAAGAGTCGTATGCATGATACATGATACTCGGTGCTCGTAAACTAATACTTGCTCGGTTTCCGATTAAAAATTTATTAAAAATCTTTGCTCGGTTTGCGGGTTCCACTGTATGTTTCAGTGTGTGAGGTTGGGGTAATACAGGCTACAGCTCTGGGGAAGAAGCTGTTCCTCAGTCTGTTAGTGTGTGTACTGATCAGGCTCGGACTGGCCATTGGGAGCACCGGGAGGATTCCCGGTGGCCTGGCGACTGATTTGGCATTGCAAGACAGCGTTTTTTTGTTTGTTTTTTTGGTAATAATTAATATATTTTGTATATTATTTCCCACCCTGTTGTACTAAAATGATGATTTCCGTATTCAAATAGTTAATTACATTTGAATAACAAAATTAATCTGTTCATTAACCTGATTCTGTTAGTTTTCACTAGCACCATTACGTTATGTTCGCTCCGTGTCTCCTCTGAGCGGCACAGCGTTTAAACACTGAGACTGGGCATGAGGAGAAAGTGGCCAGGTGGAGCAGAAAGGAAAGGGTCACGCAAGAAGAAAGCACTTCAAGAAGAAGCAGCAAAATAATGCATAATTTCAGATTTATTTAGGGCTTCAAGTGTTTAATCTGTAAATGGCTATTATATATATTTTTCTTTACAAGTGTTTTCATTTGAACTGCAAATAAATATTAGATGTAGCGCCATAATATCACCACTTAAAATACTATATGCTGAAAGACATTAATGTTATTTATTGTAATTATATGACTATTTTATGAGACCCAAAATATCACATTCATTTATATAGGTAGGAAGGGAGTAGGGAGACAGGATCTATAGTGCAGACATGGCAGACATCTAAATTGGAGGTGGTTGTTTTGCACGAAGGTGGAGACAGTTTGGTTTGTAACACTAAAGCAGAAGAAGTGACAGGTACAAGATATATACAGTACAGACCAAAAGTTTGGACACACCTTCTCATTCAAAGAGGTTGAATTTGTATTATGGCAAGAAAAAAGCAGCTAAGTAAAGAAAAATGAGTGGCCATCATTACTTTAAGAAATGAAGGTCAGTCAGTCTGAAAAATTGTCCGTAAGTGCAGTCACAAAAACCATCAAGCGCTACAAAGAAACTCGCTCACATGCAGACCGTCCCAGGAAAGGAAGACCAAGAGTCACCTCTGCTGCGGAGGATAATTTCATCCGAGTCACCAGCCTCAGAAATCGCAGGTTAACAGCAGCTCAGATCAGAGAGCAGGTCAATGCCACACAGGGTTCTAGCAGCAGACACATCTCTAGAACAACTGTTAAGAGGAGACTGTATGAATCAGGCCTTCATGGTAGAATATCTGCTAGGAAACCACTGCTAAGGACGGGCAACAAGCAGAAGAGACTTGTTTGGGCTAAAGAACACAATAAAGAAAACAATAAAGAAAACTCTTTGAATGAGTAGGTGTGTCCAAACTTTTGGTCTGTACTGTATATGTATATACAGCTCAGGAAAAAAAAAAAAGAGAGCTCTGCAATTTTCTCCAGAAAACTTCTGGAATGTCATCAAGAGGAAGTTGAGCTGTTTGCTTTTTTCACTAAAAGAGTGGTAAAAAGTTAACCATCAGCAATGTGAAAAACTAGTGACAAAATGCATGAAAGCTATAATTATTCCACCAAATACTGATTTCTTAATATTATTTAGCCAAAGCATTAACACAATTTGTTTACAAATTATTAGCATTTTGTTTTATTTGAGTTATTAAAGCTCTGGAAATACTGCATGATCTTGTTTTTTTTTTACGTGTTGTGATGTCATTTCCTTTAAATATACACTCTAAATAACAATAGTTTTATTTTGAATTTAGGATAAATATTGTCAGAGTTGTATTGAGGGAAAAATAAGGTGGTATTTTCTAAATTTATTTGGGTGCATATGGCCTGGGTGGGTGTGGGATTTTCCAGCCTGAAACTGTGTCCCAGTTCGGCCCTGGTCCTGATTGTCCTGTATCTTTTGCCCGATGGGAGGGGCACAAACAGTCCATGTCCTGGATGGGTTGGATCCTTGATGTTGGATAATGTTGCTAGCTCTTTTGTGTAGACAGTGTCGGTTGGGGAGCTTGGGTCCCACAATCCTTTGTGCAGTCTTAACTATCCAAGCCAGGTCTCTCTAGTTCCCTGCAGAATGTGATGCAGTGACCGAGAATGCTCTCAATCGTGCTTGTGTAGAAATTTACTAAGAGCTGAGAGGGCACGTTGGCCTTCGTGGTGTTCAGCACCAGGTCACTATCCACCCAACAAAGATGTTGAACATCCTCCTTGTAGTAAGAAAGTGCAGGGAGGGCCAGTCATTTTCTGAGATCAGTCCCACTATTGTGGTGTCATCAGCAAACTTCACTATGGTGTTAGAGGAGTCGATGAGTGTGCAGTCATGTGTGAATATGGTGAAAAGGGCTGGACTGAGGACACAGCCCTGTGGTGCTCCTTTATTCAGGGTGAGAATGGAGAATGTGCCCCCCCTGACATTCTAGGAAGACAGTTCTGGCCTCGACTGATGTTGACAGCTTTTTCTCTGCAGATTTGGCTACAGCTGCTCGATAGTTCAGGACTGGAATTTCCTACAAGTCTACCTGAGCCTCCAATAACTACCCGGACTCTATATTTAAATCAATTAACATCTGTTAAAACAACTGTTATACTGAACTGCCTGCCACCTAACACACAGTATGAATGCAAATCAATTCCTGCTTTCTGTTCACCCAAATGAAGATGGGTTCCCTGTTGAGTCCGGTTCCTCTCAAGGTTTCTTCCTACAGCCATCTCAGGGAGTTTTTCCTTGCTACTGTCACCCTCGGCTTGCTCATCAGGGACTATCAGACTATCTGACCATTTTTGATTCATACACATTCACATTTCATACAAACTTAAATAATTATTTTGATTGTGGAAAGCTGCTTTGCGACGATGACAATTGTTAAATGCGCTATACAAATTAAATTGAATTGAATTTAATTGAAAAAATTCTGTGGTCTGTTAGTGAGAAAATCCAGGATCCATAAACAGAATATGGTGGTTAGTCCCAGGTTGCTCAGCTTGTCGACTAGTATTGTATTAAATGCAGAGACAAAATCTACAAATAACATCCTAACATATGTGTTGGGGTGCTCCAGATGAGACGGGCTTGTGTGGTGTATGATTGAGAGTGCATCCTCTGTTGATTTGTCCCTACAGTAGGCAAAATGGTGATTGCCCAGATCAGTGGGGATATCAGCTTTGATGTAGGAAAGGATAAGCACCTCAAAGTTCTTCATAATAATTGGTGTCAGAGCAACTGGGTGATAGTTATTCAGACACCTTACTGTTCGTTTTTTGGGCACAGGAACAATGGTTGTGGATTTGAGGCATGTAGGGACTACAGCCTGCTGCCTGGACAAGTTGAAAATGTTGATGAACACCCCCGCTAGTCGGTCAGCACATGAATTGTGTGTGTGCGGCCTGGCACCCTGTCTGGTCCTGTCGCTTTGTTGATATTGTTGGAAACTTTTTCCTTCGTTGAAGCAGAGACGAGGAGACATTGGGATATCTTTCTAGCAGAAGTTACTCTTTATTTAGAACTTGCTGTGCGTCGCTGTAGTCATCCAAGTCTGACTATAGCTCAGCACTGTAGAGTTTATACTTTTCAAGGGAGAGGGATACAAAGAGGTGGAGACAATCTAAACAAATCATGCAAATGCAGTACAGGAATGAGCCTGGTAATGGAATGTCCCGAGTCCTGATCTCAATTCAATTGAATTAAATTTTATTTGTATAGCTCTTTTAACTTAATTTTCATCGTCACAAAGCAGCTTTACACAATCAAAAGAATTATTTACATTTGTTAGAAATGTGAATTTGTATGAATCAAAAAATAGTCAGATAGTCCCTGATGAGCAAGCCGACGGCGACAGTGGCAAGGAAAAACTCCCTGAGATGGCAGTACGAAGAAACCTTGAGAGGAACCGGACTCAACAGGGAACCCATCTTCATTTGGGCGAAACAGAAAGCAGGAATTTTATGAGTTCTGCATTTATACTGTGTGTTGGGTGGCATGCAGTTCAGTATAATAGTTATTAACTGATGTTAATATGAAGTCCAGGTAGTTATTGGAGGCTTAGGTAGATTTATAGGAAATTCCAGTCCTGATCTATCGAGCGACTGTAGCCAAGTCCGCAGAGAAATGGCCGTCAACATCATGCGAGGCCAGAACTGTCTTCCTAGTTACCAGAAGCGGGGCACCAGGATGAGTCAGGCAGGTCCAGAGGGCAGATGGAGTCTGGATCAATGGCAGCTCAGGAATGACATGTGTAGCTCGACAGAGAGAGGGAAAGAGAGAGAGAGAGAGGGGGGAGAGAGAGAAAAGAGAGAGAGGGGGAGAGAGAACAGGAGAGGGGAGACAAAGGCACAGCCTGGTCTTGAGATTAGCATTCACATTTAACTTGGAACCCTGCCCGATGGTCTCAGACACCTGGGCTGCCAGACTTGATCTTCTTAGAACGTCATCATCTTTACCCCAAAATGCAAAACCCAATGTACATAACTTTTTGAATTTATACACCATTACATTGGAACCTTTTAACATTTTATAAATTTGTAATCCAACAGTTTCCTCTTTTAGAGTTCTAATAACTCTCACAAAATACAAATTTCGACAATTCATTCCTGTAACTTGTGATCGTTACATGCACATAGCACTTGATCTGTTGTTGATTGTCTGTTATGAAAAATAGCATGCTGACATGTAAACAAACATGTAGCTATAGTCTGTGAAGTTCTTATGGTTAATAGTCTTTTCTAGTTGGAGTGGTCATTTCTTCGCATGGGTTAGTTGTTGAATGAAACACTTGATACTGTGGACGCATAGATAGTATACCAGTAGGAAACACAGCAGTAGAATTGCTATTTCCTTGAACCACAGCCAGGGTTTCCCTAACAGGTTTTCGCACCACAAAGAATTATCTTCAGTCATCTGAAATAACTTTGTTGAAAGATTAAGAATGTACTAGTACGGCAATCTTGATCATGTTGATGGATGATTGAAGTTCTTGTATTTGATTCTCTGCGTTGTGTACTTTTTTACTCTTCTGTGACAGTTGGCTCGGTAGTGGGTCTTTTAGAGGTTGTGGGTTCGTACGGAGGTGAGGAGGTCTGTGCATATGAGTCTTGGGACAGCCATCAAGTGATATCTGCACAGAGTAAGAAAGAAAACAAAAGACAACAGAGCAGCTGCTGTTGTAAAAGACTACCAACAAAAGGGTTGTATCCCCTGTTCAATCTGAATCTGCTATTGTTGTTTCCTCTTTCCCTATTGCTTAATTCCCATGACACCTAAAGAACAGTGCGATAAGGACGGCCTATGAGGGAGTCTTGACCACAGGGTTGGCCCCTGAAGCCTGTTGCATTCAGGTCTTCCCTGGGCTCCTCACTGTTCCGTGTGTCCTATCCTATCCCTGTAAGTGGGGGAACAACTTTACAGTGTGATACATGAGGCCAGGTTTTTCTTCCCTGACACAACATTGCAGCTGCTGTAATTAACATCACTTGATGTGGTCCGTGCCACTTAGGCTCTAATGGCTTGCTTCTGAAAGACTTTATCATGACCCATTAACCTGGGATGATTGTGCCCACCTTCTGGTGGAGTCTGCCAACATGACTCAACTCTCTCTCTGGTACTTTGTACTGTACTGAGGTTTTCACAATAAGCAATCAGGGCATCTGAGGCAATGTGTACGTCAGCATTTCTAAGATCAATCACACCTGGTATCTGCATTAAAGTCCAGTAATAATCTCATGAGGGCTCAGTCCTACTGATCTGTTAGGTGATGCTCTCATACTACAAAGTGCCGCTTGCAGCGCTTCGGCTATGGTACTCCTTCATGATGCATTTTGCTTAGCCTGGTTTTGATTGTTCTGTTTGCTCTTTTAACTTGTCCTGATGCTTTTGGCCTGTATGGGCAGTGACGATTCCACTTAATCTTCAACATTTTAGACACTTCCTTGACTATCTGTCCTATGAAGTGTGTTCCTTGATCTGAGTCAATGTAATCTGGTAATCCCCATCTGGGAATGAAATCAGTAACAAGACATTTAGCAGTATATGTAGCTGTAGCACGCCTTGTTGGATAAGCTTCTAGCCATCTTGAGAATTCGTCTATTACTACCAAAATGCCAGTTTTTCCTTACAAGGAGGCAACAATATATAATCTACTTGCAGGTGATGAAATGGTCCTGATGGAACTGGGGTGCCCTTGTAGTTTCTTCTCCAAAAAATTTGACCCCAGGCAGCAGCTATACGGCGGTAGGGGACCGCGAGCTGCTGGCCATAAAGTGGGCACTGGAAGAATGGCGACACTGGCTCCAGGGCGCCAGAAAGCCATTTATCGTCTGGACCGATCACCAGAATCTCATCACCATCCGGAATCTGAAACAACTTAACCCAAGACAGGCGGAGTGGGCCCTGTTCTACGAACAGTAAAATTTCCATCTGTCCTACCGCCCGGGGTCCAAGAACAACAAAGCCGACCCCTTTCCCGACAGCATAAGGAAGACGGTCCCCGGGCGGACCCCGCTCCTGTCCTCCTTCCTTACCAAGATCATTGCCCCACTTCATTGGGATTTAGAAACGAGGGTTTGTCAAGACGACTCACGTACCCAACACCATCAGGACCAAAGTCATCCAGTGGGGTCATTACACTCCTCTCTCTGGACACCTGGGCATGCAGCGCACCCTCCAATATATACAGCGCGCTTTCTGGTGACCATCTATGGCAAAGGACATAGATGAGTTCGTCCAGGAGTGCCCAGTGTGCGCCCGGGCCAAGGACACAAATCAGCCGACGCCGGGGGAACTCTAACTGCTCCCTGTTCCCCGCCGGCCCTGGACGCACATGGCCATCGACTTCATCACAGGCCTGCCTCCAAGGGAAAAAATACCATCTTGACCATCGTGGATCGGTTCTCCAAAGCTGTGCACCTGGTCTCCCTCCCCGGACTTCCGTCAGCTAAAGAGACAGCCAAGCTGATATTAGAGCACGTAGTCCGCCTGCATAGGTTCCCAAAGGACATCGTCTCGGAAAGGGGGCCCTAGTTCACTGTACGGTTCTGGAAGGCATGCACATAGTAGCGCATAAAAATCAAGTGAAACATTGTAGTTAAACGAATTCCACAGTACTAAAATTACAGTACAAATTTAGAATTTTAATTAGATTACATCTTATTAGGATAGAATTTAAGCAAAGTAAACGTTAACACAGTGAGCCTTTAGATTTTATCATGTGTAAGTAGAAAAGCTACGTCTGCTGTTTTTTTTTATGTGATCTTATATTTTGTGTTCTTCAAATTTTGTGGTAAATTTATTATATGAAATTAATATAAAATACGATTGAAACATTAAACGAATTTACAATCACAGTACTAAAATACAGTAGTAATTTCGAATTTATATTAAATATAGGCGTTTATTTGCATCGAATTTAAGCAAAGTAAACGTTAACACAGTGAGCTTTATATTTTATCATGAGTAACACTCGCGTAACTCTGGGTGTTGTCGTAGAAAATAAGACTTAGGATTTGGTTTCAGAAGATAACGACTTTTATTGGTTGATCAATAAAGCCGGGAAGGTCTGCAGAGCCACACTTTCTCTCGACCGCTTCCCCATTATATACAGTACCCATCCCTCTACAATAGGGTCCATTATACATGGGTTGATGTCATCTGCAACATCTGGGTCAACATTAAACGTCAACATTAAAAGCCTGTTTAACTTGAATCTTTGATGCTTGCTTTGCTTCCAAATCTGCTATGTTGTTACCCTTAGTGACATATTCATGTCCTTTTTCATGGGCCTGACATTTAATGACAGACAATCGTTTTGGTAGCATCATAGCAGACATTAATTGACTTATCTGCTTAATGCTAAATGGGGGTTCCATCACTCTTTTTAAACCCTCTTTGCTTCCATACTGCTCCAAACAGATGACATACACCATGTGAATAGGCTGAATCTGTAAAAATATTTGCTACTAGCCCTTTGGATAATTGGCAGGCAGCTGTGAGCGCTTTCAGTTCGGCTAATTGAGCAGAACACGGTTGTGAACAGTGCTGAGATAAGACAGGTTTAAAGTCTTCTCCATCCTTTATTATTACTGAATACCCAGTGTGATTTCCTAAATGGTCTCTAAAACTAGACCCATCAACCAAGTAAGTGACTTAACTTACTTAAGGGTAACCTTGTGCTACATTATCTAGCTTAGTGCTGTAGCTAGGGGCTGTTTTTCCTACCACTCCAGATTTCCTGCATCAATACAGTTGATGCATATCCATCAGCTCGGTTAGCCACATACAGATAGAACGGTTTGGTATAATCAGGTATACCTAAGGTAGGTGCTGTCTGCTATATATATATATATTATTGGTATTTAACAACACAAAAAAGCAGAGCCAGATCAATATACAGCAAACATTTAAAAACAAACAATAATATGTTAATATAAAAGTGAATATGGAAAACAAGGGCAAAATAGTCCAGTAAAAGAAAACATAAAAGAAAGAGTCATGGTTGTTCAAGTAGATCCAATAAAGGGACCCATATTCGCCAGAATAGTTCCGATTTGTTCTGTAAATCGTAAGTAAGTTTTTCCAATGGAAGATAATTGCCAAACACATCTTTAAAGTTCGTACACAAGATGATGACCATAAGATAAGTATACATTTTACGGCTGGAACGATTCCTCAAGTAAATCGAGTAATTCGATTACAAAAAATTATCGAGGCAAAATCTTCTGCCTCGAAGCTTCGTTTAATTAATTTTAAAAGCTTGCATTTTGTTTTTGTCCAATTAATTGTTGACAGCACGCTTTTGACACAGCGCGCTTCCGGGTGCAAGCCGCCAGTAAACACCAACGAAGAAGAAGCGCTTAGGTCACCCACAAAGCAGAAGGAGACGCAAACAGTTAGCTGTGTACTGATTTGATGGCGCGTTCTGTTACGGGCTGCAAAATGGAAGGGAGCGATAAAAATATCAGCGAGGCCAAGAGAAGAAGAAAGCCGCAAGAGAAAACGACAGAAATTGTCAGTAAAGGCTTATGTTATGCCTGAGATGTAGATTTGGAAACTTTTAGTTGCACAACTTAGTGTTTTTGTGTAATTATTTATTTTAATGTGTGCCTTAGTTTTTTTTCTCCTTAAAGTCATTTGAAAAACTTTTTTTTTTTTTTGCATCCGAGAAAAGGCTTTAATGTATGGTGCTGTAATGCACTTAATTAATCTCAGTCAACTTTAATACCCCTATCTCACCTACGCGGTTTTGCGCGGTGGCCGGAAGTACGGTTCTTCTTGATTCACCGCGAGTTTTGGCGCTGCGATTACGTTTCCATCTTTCTGCGCGAAAAATTTAATAAGTTTAAGCCGCCTTAAAAACATGTTTAAACATGTTAAATTTTTTTGGCGGACCTTGCAGAACTTCGCGGAACGTCGGCGGGCAGTCGCGGTGGCTCACGGTGCCTAACACCGCATCTCACTGCGAGTCAAACCGTATAGGTGAGATAGGGGTATAAGCTATTTCTTGTATTGTGAATAATGACAATGTTTATTTTTGATAAAATGTTGTATGCATTTATAAAATAAAAGTAGATTTTTCTAAAAAGAAAACCAATTAATCTTTCTCTTATCCAATTAATCCAATTAATCCAATCGAATTAATGTTTCTCTTATATATTTTTCATTGCTGTTTAATTAAGCAAAAGTGCATTTTATCCGATTACTCGATTAATCGATTACATTTTTGGTAGAATACTCGATTACTAAAATATTCGATAGCTTCAGCCCTAATACATTTCTTTGCCTAGTAATATCACTTTGATCTAGTGATATTTTACAAATTAAACAGGTACATTGGAATCTTGGATTACGAGTATAATTCGTTCCGGAAGTGGGCTCGTGCTCCAAAACACTCGTAAACCAAATCATCATTTCCCATAAGAAATAATGAAAACTCAAATTATTCATTCCACAGCCCCAAAAAATAAATACATAAAAATAACAATATATAAAATGTATACAATCTATAAAATGAAAAAAGTAATAATAATCTGCACTTTACCTTTAAAAAAAAGTACAAATAAATTCCGCCAGATAAGTGTTTCCGTTGGTGCGTGCAGGCGCCGTGTGTGTGTGTGTGGAATGAGCCCTTTCCCTTGTTTTACACAGTAACACTCCTCCTCCCTCTCCCCATCTCGCTTTTTAAGTTTCACAACAAACACACACACACACAACGGAAACACCGTTTTTAACAGGAAAAAAAGAAATCTCCTTGATACTGGCATGAGCGCATATTAACGGAATCACTTCTTAAGTTTCACAACAAACGCATAAACACAGTGGAAACACCATTTTAATGGAAAAAAGACCTCTCTCTGAGACTGGCATGAGCGCATACTAACGGAATCACTTTTTAAGTTTCACAACAAACGGACACACACAAACACAACGGAAACACCGTTTTAACAGGGTAAAAAAGAAATCTGTCTGACCTGGCGTACTAAGGGAATCACTGCTGTAAAGTAAAAAAAAAAAAAAAACATATGAACCAGCACCTTACCTTTGAAAAGAATCGCGACAAAGCAGAGGTGGGGTGAAAAGGTGAGAGAGTGACGCTCGGTGTCAAACTAAGCGTCGCATGCGTGATACATTATACTTGCCGCTCGTAAACTAATACTTGCTCGGTTTCCGATTAAAAATGTATTAAAAATCTTTGCTCGGTTTGCGGAACACTTGTAAACCACGTTACTCGCAATTCGAGGTTCCACTGTATATAGTTGGAGACATAGTGAATTTTCTAACCAGTATTTTCTTAACCAGATCATGCACTTCATACCAAAAAAGTTTTAATTTTCTTACACTCCCAGAATAAATGCATCAATGTTCCCATTTCTGAATTACATTTAAAACACAGCTGAGATACATTTGGATACATTAGGCGTAAAGGTGTGAGATATGTTCTATATATCAATTTGAAGTTTTGCTCATGCACAGAAATTGAAATTGATTTGTGAAAAATCTCCTCACATATAGAGAGCCATTCATCATCAGTGATTGGCCCATATCCTTTCCCCCAAACCTTTCTTAGAGGATTCAAAGGTGAAGGAGTTTCTGATAAAAGGGAGCCATACAGATAAGAAATCTGACCCTTCAACGCCCCTGGAAGCAGGAGACGATTTTCAATATAAGCCCTGTCTCATTTCAGATTGAATAAAATGATGTAGCTGGAGAAATTTGAAAAAATCTGTTCTAGGAAGTTGATAATCCCTTCTAAGTGTCTCGAAAGATTTGACAACATTATCTGTAAATAAACTGGCTAAAGTAAAAACACCTTTCTCCACCCAGGTCCGAAGGCCAATATTAGCTAACGAAGCAGGAAAGTCGGGGTTAAAAATGATTGGGGATTGCATGGTTATATTCCTGGGGAGGGGGAGATATTTTTTGACATCTTCCCAAGCCAAAAGGATATTTAATAATAAAAAAATTTCAACTACAGGCCGGATCTCCTTAAAATTATAAATAAATGGAAGAGATGTTAGTGTTCTTGGAGCACATACAAAGGATTCCATAGTGACCCACAAGGAGCCTGTATCATTTGAAAACCATCTAAGCATTTGTTTGATCTGAGCAACCCAATAGTAAATCTGTATGGTGGGCAAAGATCCGCCTCCACACTCCTTTGGCTTGAGAAGAGAAGTGAATCTAATCCTGGGTTTTTTATTATTCCATATAAATTTACTGATGGCTGCATTCAGACCCTTAAAAAGGTAGAATTCAAATAACAGGCTATGCAATAAAATAAATAAAGTAAACGGGGAAGCACATTCATTTTAATTGTGTTAATTCTTCCAAAAAAATTGAAGAAGTCCACCTGTCCATATCCTGTTTAAGTTTTGTCGTTAAGGGTGAATAATTCTTGGAGAACAAATCCTTTAAATCAGGGGTTATTTGTATGCCCCAATAAAGAAACCCAGAGTCAGTGATGTGAAAGGGACACTGTAATTTAACATTCTGTGGGGCATTTAAAAACATGGCTTGGGATTTCCCTAAGTTTATTTTGTATCCACTACACTGTATCAGCTATACTGATTAATTATCTCCAACACACAAGGAATTGAGGACTGTGGCTGCCTCAGGTAAAGAAGGACGTCATCTGTATATAATGATAGGCGGTGTTCCATCCCACCTGCCTCCATGCCCCGGACGCTCCTATGCATGCGAATAGCTTCTGCCAAGGGTTCGATGAACAAGGCAAACAGGTCGACAGGGGGCATCCCTGACAGCAGCCTCTATAAATTGAAAATTTACCTGATAATAAACCATTAGTATTAACCACAGCTATTGGATCAGAGTAAAAAAGTTTAACTAGTCTCATGTAGTTAGAGCCCAAATTTAATTTGTCCAATATTTTAAACAAAAACCTCCACTCGACCCTATCAAACACTTTTTCTGCATCTAGAGATATTATAGCGGCCGGGTCACCATCTGTATTCAACTGATGTATTATATTCAGGAGACGACGTACATTGTCTGAACCATAGCATGGGTCTTCGGATGCACATAAGGAAGTGTACAGATTCTCATAAAAATCTTTGAAACTGGAGTTAATTTTAACTGGATCATATGAAATTACTCCCTCAGTAGTTTTGATAGCATTAATGGATTTTTCAGCTCGTTCACAGTTGAGTTGATATGCTGAAATATGACTAGGTTTATTTCCATATTGATAAAACCTTTGCCTATTAAATGTTATAAATTTTTGTACATGATCTGAATAGTTTCCAGGTTTAATTTAGATCCGTCACCGGTTAGAAGATTCCAATTGTTTTGTGTAGGTGAAATTTTATGAAGCTGTTCCAATCTTTTAACCTCTTCTCCTATTTTTTTCCTATTCTATGCCTTTTGTTTTTTTATGCCAAGTAGTAAAAGAGATGATGTGTCCACTTAAGGTGGCCTTGGCTGCATCCCAATTATTGGCGCTATTTACTGGACAAAATTCATTATCCTGCCAATATTGGGATATTTTTTCTTTAAGGAACTGGCACAACAAATTGTTATTAAGGAGAGTACTATTAAATTTCTAATAGGGTGATTTAGGGGTTGAAAATTCTGTCAAACCTAAATAAACAGGATTATGATCAGAAATAACCATTGGACCTATTTCACAAGATCTTACACAATTAATGTATCTGGAAGGCAAGAATAAATAGTCTAATCTGGAATAAGAATTATGGGGAGGAGTGTAGAAGGTATAGTCTTTGACACCTGGATGTAGTTCTCTCCATATATCTACCAAGCCTGAAGTACGACACATATTTTGAAGAGTTTGTGAAGAACGGGAGGTTGATTTTATAGATGACCTGTCCAACTTGTTATCCATGACACAATTAAAATCCCCAGCCATAATACCCAGACCATTACAATGATGATTAAACAACAGGATCATCTTTGATATAAAGTCAGGATTGTCCTCATTTGGGGCATATACATTTAAAACAGTTAAGGGTTTCCCTATAATGTGACCGGTAATCAAAATAAATCTGCCATCAGGATCCTGTTCAGTCTGCTCTAAGATAAAAGGAAGGTTTTTATGAATCAAAACAGCAACTCCCTGTTTGTTTGATGAAAAAGAACTGAAATATACCTGACCAATCCAATCTCTTTTGAGCTGTAAATGTTCCCTATCTGACAAATGTGTCTCTTGTAGAAGTGCAATAGTTACATTTTCTTTCTTCAGGAATGTTAAAATTACCCATGCCCTTCACATATGCTAGTGCAGTGCAAAGTATTTGGATGCTGTAAGTGGACAGAAGTGAAGTAAACGACATACATCTGAAGTCAGCTCTGCTTAACACAAACAAAACCCCCTACAAGCCCTCCCCCCCTCTCCCTATCCCCAAACGATAAGAAAAACACTATGTCTTAAAGTCAACGCTAATTAATCAGAGAAGCTCACTTATCTGGAACTTCCAGGAAGCTCATTGCCCTCCGCTTTCTCAGGAAGCCCGACAATCCTTAAGTTTTTGCGGCGACCACGGTTCGTCATCCACTTTCGCTTGGAGATGTTCCACGGTCGCGCGCAAATCGGCCATCGAGTGCGCTCCCCGAGTCCTCTACCACAGAAATCCGCTGCTCAGCTGTACTTTCAGTGTCAGTAACTCGTGCGGTGAGGGCAGCAAAAGAGTTATCAAGAACTGTTACTGAGGTAGCTATTTTCCCCAGCTATCCCTCAATACCATCTAAACGAGCACCAACAGCCCTAATTTTGGTTAAAATTAGTGAGGTGTCCAACTGTAAACTAGCGCTGGCCTCTTCCCCGTCTCCATCACGCGCGGTGGGGTTTTTCTTCTTTTCTTTGCTTTTTTGTGATCTTGTCGCTGTAAAAATAGGAAAGTCCTCATCTCCTCCACTTTCCATTTCTAAATATGTTGTTAAATAATCAAAAGTGTATAAAAAATAGGGCGTAATAAGATGCGGAGCAAAACTCCTAAGCTGTCATCCTGCTTTGGGTCACGTGACCTCCCCTGAATTTCTTTTTTGATAGATTCAAATGCTAACAGTGCATCTGTGTTCCATTTTAATAGAGCACCTTGCAATCCTACTTCTCTCTTTTTTTCCCTCAGCGCTAAAGCTTAACTATTTGTGGCAATGGTGTTTTACTTATGCCTTCTAATTGGGTAGGCACTATGATTTTCGTACGATATGAAATTAGCCGCCCTAAATATTCAACTTGAGGCTTGCAGTATTGTAGTTTGGCTTTGGACACTTTATGACCTCCCTGAGCTAACTTACTGAGGACCTGAATTGAAACACTATGGCATTTTTCTAGTGATGATGAGCATATTAAAAGGTCATCCATATACTGGAGAATGCTACTTTTTATCATTAAATCTCTTAAGTCAGCTTTCAAAACCTGATTAAATATATGTGGAGAGTGTCTGAACCCCTGAGGCATTCTATGGTAGGTATATCGTTTGCGGGCATATGTAAATGCAAACAAATATCTACTCTCTTCTGCTACTGGAGTACTGAAGAAGGCTAAACAAGGCTCAACTACAGTGAAGTATTTGGCTTCGGGAGGGACATTGGTTAGCAGTGTGTGTGAATTTG
>JAAGKR010005337.1:0-51987 GCA_011419295.1 Clarias macrocephalus | reverse complement strand
ACAGAGACAACATTTCACTGTGAGGTTCATTTTCTTAGGCGCGGTTTTGGTTTTTGGCCACATGATGGCTGTGTTGGGAAAGGGGACAGAATTAGTCAAGTGGATTTGTATGCTTTATATTGTATATTTGTGTCAATGGCATATAAGACTATGTTGGTCCCATACTTACAAACAAATCCGACTTACGAACGTGCTCCTGAAATAGAACTCATTCCTAAGTAGGGGACAACCTGTAATTGATTTTGCGCCACAGAGTTTGGTCAAAGGGTGAAGGCTGCTTGTTGGTACTTTGTATAATGAAGACTAAAGCACAGGCAGAGCTTTTTCTTGCAAAGCTTTCTAGTTATGATTGAGGTTCATAACCTCAGGTGTCCTTAATTAATGTTACTTACAGTGCAGATCTTAAACTCTCGGATGGTCCATTCTGGTAGAACTGACTCAGACTGCATCCGTACAATCAGATCTCCATAATACAGCGGGTCCTGATCAAATGGCCAGTAGTGATCACATTTCACCTAAGTGAAATACCAACACACACACACACAAACACATATTAAAGTAAAATGAGATTTTGGATAACATATGCATATATAAAATATAAATAAATGTACAAAAATATATGAGTACAAAGATTAATTAAAATCTAAAAATGTAGAAATTCTATTATAATGTTGGTGTTTTTTGTTTGTTTGTTTTTTGCTGTGAGTGTTCTGTTAAAGACATCCTCATTACAGTCCTCCTGGTTTTCAGTACGGACGTTCTTGTTATAACACTTGTAAAAGTTCTGTCAGTGATGTTCTCATTACCCGTCCCTTCTCCACACATTGCGTCACCATGACGATGTTGTGGACGTTCTGCTCCCAAACCATTTTCCAGAAATCATCTTTAGTGCCAGGAAGCGGTCCCTGTGTGGCGATGTACTCACGCCTGAAATTATTCCCCTTTAACACAAAGAGCATACATGCAGATGTCACAACACATTGCAAATCACAGCACATATGCATTATCACACACACACACACACACCACGCTCACGCTCACAGGAATGTAGCTGGCATTGATGTAATCCGAACTCGGGTCATCATCCACACAGGACAGCTTCACTCGCGTCGAATCATCTGAGCAACAGCACCAAGATAATTATTATTATTAGGAATAAACACACTCCTGGTGGCACTATAACTGAATTAGTCTCAAATGATTCAACTTACATGGTAGGATGTTGTTGTAGCGGTTCTTTCCTCGGTTCTCCGGCAGTAACGCAGTGTCCAGAGGCTGGTTCCGACCCACTTCCTTCAAATTCTGCAGAGAACAGAGCAGTGGGAATAACTTCTTATGTATTCATCCAGTCACACAGAACACTTAATCTGATTACATGTGGATTATATGAGCAGTGAGCTGTGAGAATGACCTCATATTCCTGAGACAGAAGGTAGTTGGAGTCGGCCTGCAGTTTACTCAGATGAATCTCGAAGTTCAGGATGTTAATCGGACTGCAGATCAAAAAACATTCTAAAGGTTAAAGAGCATTTTAAAATGTGTCATTGTGCCAATCACACACACAGATTAGACAAATTGAGATTAAACACACCCTGTGATTACAAACACACACACACACACACATTGAGATTAGACTCACTGAGATAAAGTGCACACTGAGATTATACACACACGGGAATTAGACACAAACTGAGATTTGACACTTACACACTGGGATTAGACCAACAGAGATTACACACTGAGATTAAACATACTGGGATAAACCACAATGGGTTTAAACACACAATGAGATTATAAACACTGTGACTGGAAATATAAGATAAGACACAATAAAATTAAATGCAGTGAGATTAGACACGCTAAACACACGGAGATTAGACACACTAAGATTAAGCACAGTGAGATAAAACACACTGAGATTAGACAAACTGATTGGACACATTCTGATTAGACAAATTATGGTTAGACACACTGAGATTAAACACATTGAAATTAGACACTGAGATTAGACACAATGAAGTGAGAAACGCAGAGATTAGAAACATTGTGAGTGGACACACTGAGATTAGAAACAATAAAATTAAACATACTGAGATTGGACACAATACGATTAGACACACTGAGATCAGATGAAATGAGATGAGACACACTTAGATTACACACACTGAGATTGGACACACTGTAATGAGACACACTGAGAGAGTGTCTGTCGACATTTTTAATATCCTTATTATGTTATTAATGTTGTGTGCTTACCTTGAGATGCATCGATTCCTGAAAATCAGAACAAAAGTCAATTAAATGTGAATAATAATTTATAAATGGTGTGTGTGTGTTTGTTAAAATGTATGTTCATACCCTCTGATTCTTGAAACTGACGATGTTCTTTCTCTCCTTACACTCATCCGCACCATCGGCTCATGTACACTACACACCCACACACACACACACAAGCAAATTTTAATAATCCAACAGCTCTGGTATATACAGTATTATGTGAAGTGTATAACCTGATATCAGACTTAAAGTCTCCAGAAGAGACAAAAACCAATACAGTTTTAAACTTGTAATTTATTGGTGTAGCCCCGCCCACTACAGGTACAGCAGTGCTGACTCACACTTTGCGTGATTTGTGTCTGCAGATGAGGATGATGATGATTCCCACCACTGAGACGATGAGGAAGAGTCCAGCACTTACTCCTTCAATCACACCCACTAGAGGCTCTGCAGGATTACACACACACACACACACACACACACACACACACACACAGGATTAACATGAGAGATGTTAGCTGTATAATAATTGTGTGCGCGGGTATGTGTGTGTGTGTGTATACCTTGGTCAGTGACTAAAGGATGTGAGAGGAAGGCGTCTCTAAACAGGGGAGGTGACAGCTGTGTGAACGCTCGCACACTTATCCTGAGAGAGAGAGAGAGAGAGACTGTAACTGACAAATCTGCAGTCAATGTGTCTGATAGAAACTGTTGTCACTGTGTGTGTGTGTGTGTGTGAGCACGCGAGCTAACCTGTAGGCAGTGTTGGGTTTCAGAGGGCCGTCACAGTAGATGCCGTGCTCTGTGTCCATCCCGAGTGTGTGTGTGGGTGTGTTTTCACATTTCCCCCCGAGAGCATCCATTCCTGAGCCCAGTGTGATATTGAAAGTGTGTGTGGAGTCGTCGAGTCCATCGTCACACCTGCTGGGGAAATATCTGGTCTGATAGATCTTCACTGAAGCATTATTGATGTAATCCCTATACGAGGGCAGCGGGTGGCTCTGTTCTGGGTGGACATTATCACTCTCTACACAACACACACACACACACACATAGAGAAATAGTTCTTATCATTCTGAGAGTGCTAGTTTGTGAGCGAAAGCTGCTGCTCTGTGGCTGAACTGACCCCCAGACTCAGTGACGATGATGCTGAAGAACTGCACGGCTCCGTGAGCGTCACTGAACCAGCTGCAGTTAAAACGGAAGAAGATGGAGGACTTGGTGATGTGGGCGGTGCTCTTACTGACCCGGATGGACAGTGGGGGCATTGGGGGCCCTATACACACACACACAGACATATGACTCAGATATCACACTTATCATACTAATTTTAAATTCAAACCTAAACACACTATAAAATATATTTTATTACTTTACAGTGTGTATAAGTTTAAAGTGTGTATATGAGGGTGTGTATTAGATTATATGCGTACATAAGAATGTGTATCGCACCAGAGTGTGCATTTAAGGATATAAGGTGTATTGTGTAAGAGTGTGTATATAAGGGTGTGTATCGCAGATGTTGCAGAACCAGATTAACTCATTAACACTTTCAACATCACCATATCTTACACTTCTCTCCATCTTCTAACTGCATTATGGTTTTCATGCCACCCCAGACCTCCCTCAGCTTCTTTTTCACTTTTCCTTTCGCTTAATGCGCTTGAGTTCTGCCCCGTCTTCATCCTTAAATTCATTCTATTTCAGATTAAGGGGATTCTTGACTTCACCAGTGACCCAGGGCTTGTTTTCAGTGGAGCAGCACACAGTTTTCACAGGAACAATGATGTCCATACAGAAGCCACAGGTAGTCAGTCTTGCAGTGTGTGTGATCCCTTTAACATTTCCAACATGAAGCTCCTGGAGCACACTCTACTCAGAGCCCTCAAAACAGTCCCTCAGGATTTCTTCACTGAACTATCATGTTAGGGTTGGACATGAGGCTTGTACTGTGGCTGTAAGTAGACCAGGTTGTGGTCAGATTTTCTCAGAGGAAGCGGGAGTGACACTGAAAGCTTCTCACACATTGGCATACAGCAGGTCTAATGTCCTGGGTTTTGCTGGTGGGGCAATTCTCAAACAACTCCCCCCTCCCCCCAGATGGATTTGTGATTTCAAATTGACCATAGTCAATGAGTGAGTGTGTGTGTGTGTGCTCACGATCAATCATGGTGATGGCACTGTCCTCGGCTGCTTCACTGCTCACGTTGTCAGAGATGACTCTGATGGAGATGCTGTAGTGTTTGTATGGTTCGAGGTTTGCGATGTGGTACCCGGTGGAGTTTCTCGGCGTTCGGCTGGAGATCACCAACACACCAGAGTCCTGACGGAAACAGTTTACCTGGTACGAGTCATAATCTGACCGTGGGAGGTTCCATGAGCACAAGACAGCCGTCGAGTTCCCGGGCCAACAGTGCAGATTCAGGACCCGCTCAGGCTCTGACACACACACAGATGCACACATATAGATTTTTTTTTTTAATGTACGCGCAGTTTATTACTTACACACAGATTTTTGCACACACACACATACACACACATTATTACACTGACTGGTGCGGATGTGTGCGTAGATGTGCTGGCTGAACATAGCGTGTCCTCCTGTGCTGCTGACAGTGCGGAGCCGGAGTGTGTAGTGTCGTCCCGGGTATAGTCCATTCAGCTGGCGGCTGTTTGAGGAGGTGTTCTGGTGTTGGACAATCACAGAGAGGCGGTCGTCCGGAGACCACGTCAGATCAAAGTCATCATAGTCTGAGCCAGCTGGCCCCGCCCATTTCACCTTGACAGAGGTGTTGTTTACGTCCCAATAAGAGAATGATGATGGCGGCTTTGGAGCTGTATGAGGAGATAAGGACACATAATGTACATGTTTTCTATAAATTTATATACATACATCTGGCTGGCTGTGTATGTGTCTGTCTGCCTGTCTATCCATAGCCCTCTTTCTATCCATCTATCCATATGTCCATCTGTCTCTCGTCTCCATTTCTCTCTCTCTCTGTCGATATTTATGTCCTCACCTGTCCTGGCCCTGGAGACAGTCGTGTTGGAGAGGTTAGCGCTGTGTGTCGTGATGTTAGTAAAGTAGAGGCGTCCAGGTATGAGATCACGGAACTCCAGCTGTGTGGCGTTAGCTCTCAGCTCCTTCATGACAGGCTTGGATTGATTGGAGTGATGCAGGGTGACCGTGTATCCACTCACTTCACCTTCCGCGGGTTTCCAGCTCACAAACAGAGTGTCTGTCTGGTTCCCGCTCTCCACAGACACTGAGGACACTGCCGCTGGCTCTGCTCGTGCTCGCACACACACACACACACACACACACACACACACACACACACACACACACACACACACAGTGGCAAGTAAATAGAAAAGCACTGACCCTGTCATCAGGAATGCAGTGCAGGTGTGGGTCTAATGCAAGTGTGTGTGTGATGCATGTGTGTGTGAGAGAGAGAGAGAGTGAGAGAGAGAGAGAGACCTGTGCGTGCATGAATGGTGTTACTGTTGTTGAGATTTGCACTCTTCGTCATAACTGTAGCTCTGTACTCCGTTCCAGGTATTAGAGAAGAGAAGGACCAGCTCCTTATGTTCGATCCTCGCATAAATGAGATGTTAGTTCCGTTCAGGGAAATCACAAGTTTATCGAAATCCCCCTCAGGACAAGACCAGCCCAGAGACAGTGATGAAGATGAGCGGCTCAGGACAGACAGATCAGTGACGGGCGCAGGGACTGCGGGACACACCGCCAACACCAACAGCCTTAATTACACACTGCATAGGATGTTTAATCGCAATAACAGAAATTAAACCTCTGTTAGCTACAGTGAGCTCCAGCGTAAAACTAAATCAGACACAGAGACTTTTATTTGTGCTGCTGTGAATCATTTTAAACAACAATGACAACAACTCCATCTGGCACTTCTATTAACAATAATCGTAATGTAAACGACTCACGTGTCCGTGTGTTTGTGACGGCCACTCTGCTCTGTATCCGGCCGCTCAGGCTGTGAATGAGGATGAGGTACTTCTTGCCAGGCGTGAGCTGTGTGAACTCATGCTGCAGCGAGATAGGTGGCAGTGTGACGTTCCTCAATAGCATCCCTCTCTCATCCTGCAGTAACACCTCGAATCCGTCACACACACCTCGCCCTGCACTCCACCTCACACAAACACTGCTAAGACTCACATCACTGTCCACATGCACCGACTCCACTGGGGAAGGCACTGAGATGCAGAGAGAGAGAGAGAGAAGTAAATAATAATTGTGTTTTTGTGTATTAGATAGTGGTTGCGCGGCATCATAGTGGTTAGCACTGATGCCTTGCATCTACAGGGTCTGAGTTCGATTCCTGCCTCGGGTCTGTGTGCATGGAGTTTGCATGTTCTTCCCATCCTTGGTGGGTTTCCTCTGGGTACTCTGGTTTCCTCCCACAGTCCAAAGACTTGCAGATAAGGATAATTGGCGTTCTCAAATTGCCGTAGTGTGTGAATGAGTGTGTGTGTGCCCTGCGATGGATTGGCCTCCTGTCTAGGGTGTACCCTGCCTCGTGCCCTAAGTCTCCAGGCCCCCCAAAACCCTGTATAGAGGATAAAGCGGTATAGAAGATGAGTAAGAGTGGGTGAGTAAGTATTAAATAGTCGCCCCAGCCTCCAAACTCACCAGATCCCAATCCAATCGAGCCCATACACCAGGCAATCACACATCTTTGAAGCAAGGAGTCTACACCCCACGACCCACAGCACCCAGACGATTCACTGCCGATGTCCTGGTGCCAGACACCACAGAGCCTAATTCCCCGTCATAATTACTCATGTGCTTAATGGCTACAGCAGCATTTGAGCCTCATAAGAGACAGTCCATGTGATGTACCTGTGCGAGCTGTTACAGTGTTGTTGTTGTGCAAATTCCCGCTGATAGACTGCACCCGGATGCTATATTGTTCTCCAGGCTGTAACGAGTTGAAGGTGATGTCATGGACATGTTTGGGGATGGGGCGTGTCTCCATTATTGCATCTGGGCCAATCAGAAAAACACAGTAACTGTCCACATCCCCCTGAGATGGAGTCCAGCTCACACGCAGCCCTGAGGTCTCCTCTACGTTACTGACGTGGATGTTTTTTACTTTACTCGGGACTGTGGAGAGGAAACACACACAAGTCTATAACACTTCTTCGGCTATTAAAATCCAGATATAATGTCATGAAAAACAAACAGCAAGGCAGAGAGACAGATGGTGGGATAGAGATAAAGTGACAGAAATAGGGAAAGAAAGTGACAGACAGTGGTAGAGACAGATTACCTGTCCTCCCTTCAATGAAGCATGTACTGAGATTTGGACCGCTGAAGGTGGACACGGTGATCTTATAGAGGCGTCCGGGTGTGAGCAGTGAGAGGACGTGCTGTGTCGTACTGCTGCTCAGAGTCACCGGGTGAAACACCTTTATATCGTTAAACACAATCTGAACCTCATAATGATCCACATCACCTACAGCTGGTTCCCAGGCCACGCCCAGCTTCTCTGTCCCCTGGGACAACAGCGTCAGGTTACGCACACCACCGGGGACTGAAAGAGAGAAAACGATAGAAAGATTCTTTTTATGTTTCACTGTTTCTATGTCAGTTTTCATGATGGACTGTAAAAGCAATCTTCTACTTCTCTGTCTGCAAACAGACACAAGCTTGGCAAAGAGGAATACTTTAATTGCAAATTGTAAAAGTGTGGTTCAGGGAGCATGAGGAATCATTTTCACACATGGATTAGACACCACAGAGTCCAGACCTTAACCAGATTGAGAATCCTTGAGTTGTGCTGGAGAATGCTTTACGCAGTGCTCTGACTCTCTCATCATCAATACAAGATCTTGGAGAGAAATTAATGTTACTCTGGACTGAAATAAGTGCCTGACTGTCTGACTTTTTTTGCCCAGGCAGTGTGTAAAACAATGAAAGAAGTGATTTATTTATGGTCTCGTGATCGGGTGTCACCCAGATGAGGATGGCTTCCCATTTGAACCTGGTTCCTGATAAGGTGCTCCGCGACCTCCAGCTGCTCCAGCTGACAAACTCATAAAGCTAGATTTTATAATTTTTTTAAATTTATATAAATATTTCATTTCTGTTAAGTTGCTTTGTGCAGTGCCTACTTCTTGTGTGTGTGTGTGTGTGTGTGTGTGTGTGTGTGTGTGTGTGTGTGTGTGTGTGTGTGTGTGTGTGTATGTGAATGCGTGTTTGTGTGTGTGTACTTTACTTACGTGTTCTCCCGTGAGTGGACACACTGGCCTCGTACTTGCCGCTCCACGTGGTGATGATGACCGTGTACAGGCGTCCCGGGACAAGGTCAGTGAACACACACTCGTCCTGGGAGTGTGTAACTGTGGTGTTGTGTTGGATCATGTTGTTGTGTTTAATAACAATCTGGTAAAAGTCGAAATCTCCTGTAGGACGTCGCCAGTACACCTTCAGAGAGTCATCACGAGCCATGTGTGTAACAGACGGAGTCAGCACAGGAGATGGCTCTGAAACACACAGACAAAAAAATAGTTTAATTGTGTGTACATCCATGTAGTTTGGCGTGTGTATGCGTGTGTGTGTGTACTTACGTGTTCTCTCCTGTACCACGGTGCGATTGGTGTACACCCCACTGTGTGTGTTAACACTGATGTTGTACAGGCGTCCAGACACCAAGGAGCTGAACACACACTCGGAGCTGGACTTAGGGACGGTGTGCGTGTGTATGATGTTGCCATGGTGACTGAGTGTTACAGTGTACTTGTCCACTTCCCCCTGCGCTGGTCTCCACCACACACTGAGGAAATCCGTCCGACCGTTATTACTAACAGAGACACCATTGACCGCAGCAGGCACTGTCAATCACATACAGAGGGTTTACCAAAGGGGCAGGGCCACTGTACTGCTAGTGCCGTTTCAGTTAATTAGTGGCTACAGATTTTTATTGTTTTGACTTGTTAAGTGCAGTACAGTGTGTCTTGATTGGTTAAAAGCAGTGTGTTGTAATATTATTAACTAGGAAGACTATGGCATGTTACGATTGGCCAAGAGCAGTACAGTGTGTTCTGATTGGCTGAGAGCATAACAGTGCGTTTGGCAGACAGGAGCTCAGTTACCTGTGTATCCCTCAGACACCATTTGTTTGGAGGACACACCATTCTTCATGCTGATCACCACCACCCTGTAGGGGGTGCCACTCTTCAGCATGCGGAAGCTATGTGATGTCTGTTGTGATGTTACACTGTCATTTCTTATTATGACGCTGTTCTTGATAAGCAGTATGCGGTACAAGTCAACATCTCCTTCCGCTTTAGTCCAGCTCACACGCAGAGACTCAGTCATGCCCTCGTTGCTGACATTCAGCTGTGTGACACTGGCCGGAGCTGAACACACACACACACACACAAATAAGTTATGCATTTGATCTCAGCTCTAATTCCCCACTTTAGCTCCCAGGTCTTGGACTTCAGTTTTTAGTGTATAAGTTAGGTTCAGCCTTTATTCATCACATATACATTACTGCAAATTAAAATTCTTTATGCTTTACATATCCCAGGTTCTTGTTAGTATGCTGAAGTCAGAGCACATATCTTTGGACTGTGGGAGGATACCGGAGTACCCGGAGTGAACCCACCAAGCACGCGGAAAACATGCAAACTCCATGCACACAGAGAAGACTCGAGCCTGGCCGAGAATCGAACCTGGACCATGGAGGTGCAAGGTGACAGTGCTAACCACTACACCACCGTGCCCCCTAAATTCAATTAAATTTTATTTGTATAATCCTTTTAAGAGTTTGTCGCAAAGCAGCTTTACAGAAACAAATGAAAGTGATGAGTGAAGTCAAATGAAATATGTGTGAAATGTGAGAAAATGTTTATAAATCAAAATCAGAAACAGACCTTCCTATCAGTAACTCAGAGCCTTAACACATTTAGCTGCCACTGCCCACAAAATGTTAGATATGTATAGATGTTCTAGGATGGAATGTCTTACTGGTGTGAGCGATGATGGAGGTGAAGCTGTTCAGGTCTCCGCTGTGTGTTTCCACATTGATATTATACTGTTTTCCAGAAGTGAGATTATGAAAAATCCACTGATTTATCTTTCTATTTAGCGTCTGCCTATTCGTCATTGCTCCTCCTACATCTGTTAGATAGACAGTATAATTCTCCCATTCTCCCTTTGGTGGGCGCCACTGAACAGATACTGACGACTCATCACTGTGATGGACAAGAAGTTCCTGAACACGTCCAGGGGCTGAGAGAGATGGATAGAGAGAAAGAAAGAAAAAAAGAAAGAAAATAAAAAAATCCAGATAGAGGCACAGAAAGAGACAGAGAATAATGTTTACATGCAAATTGTGTTCTTTTAGAGGGGATGGTGTAATTATTTAGATATTGTCTGCAATGTTAAAATAGGCATGAATGTAAATTAGTATTAATATCATCTAGCAATTAGTAATTGTGTTTTTTTTATCTTGTTTGACAGGACTGCGTGTTAATTCAACAACCACTGAACACAGTTGTCTCCCCTCATTGACTGTGATCACCAAAGTGGGTGTGGCTACACTCACCTGTTCTACCTGTGGCTTTAGCCTCAGTGCTGAGATTCCCACTCTTAGTCCTGACTGATACCTGATAGGCCTGTCCAGGTGTCAGTCCTTTAAAGAGCCAATGGGAAGTGTTGGGGAGGACATATTTCTGTTCAATAAAAGAGGAAGAGGAAGTTAAAATGATCAGGTATTCATCCACTTCTCCTTTTGCAGGAGTCCACGAGGTGTTTAATGAGTCCTCACTGCCGTCGTTCTCCAGTTTTAGTTCAGTTACAGGAGCAGGAACTGCAGAAACAACACAAATATTTATTTTCCAAAATAAAAGGCACAAAACAGTTATTAACTTACACACAGTGATAAAATCACATTCACAAGCAAATAAGGGACTAATGAGAACTTTTATTTTTTTTAAATTATGAACTATTATTATGGTTAAACATTACAGGAGTTAGTCAAGGGGGATGTCTATTACCGCAATGCTTTCTATCGCTGCAAAACGGCAACAGCCAAAATAAATCAGTCGCATTTCGTGTCATGCATGAAACAACCGATAGGTGGCACAAAGTGACATTTACCTTTGACACAGTTTTTAAATTGATTAAATATGAAATATGAAGTTATTAAAAAGTCATATGTTGTATCTAAGAAATACTAGTGATGTGTAATTTCCACATTAGAGTACTTACTACAACAATCATGAAAAATCAGTACTAGATCTATTGACATTTACTGTACAATAATGTTTGTACAGAAAAATGGTTAAATGTTGTTTAGACAGGCAAGTTCACTAGCTAACAATGTTATTTGTACAAAACATTAACTGTTCTATATATACCTTCTATTTTTATCGGTTTATTGTTATTATTTATTTTTTTAATGTTACATTTAAAGACATCAAACTTTAAATATAGAAATAACTGGAAAAATAGACTTTCAGAATAGAACATTAGAATAACTTTAAAAATACACTCTAAAATGCTGGATTGTTTCTGTAAACACCTGGTTGGGTTATTTTGACCCAACAATGGATTTATTCTTTATTCTCTGGTTTCTCCAAACAGCCTGCAAAATGTTAAAAAATATTACTGTTATTGTGTCACAAAGTGTAGTCTTGAGGCTAGAATGCATGTGTGTACAGCTCACAAGCTCCATCAATTATTAAAGATAGCATCTAATAAAAAAAATAATAAAACGTTTTCGGATATTATACCCTGCCCAACGCAGCCTCAACACGGAAAGAATTTCTGAAAACTACCGCTGGCTGTTATGTCTCTGTAATTGTTAAAATAGCGAAGGTATTTTATTTGGGGTATTTCTAATCTTCTTTGGTATAATACGGTTATAGTATAATATATCGTGGCTGTGTGACGCATCCTGTATTCTGCGTTCCAGACTCTTTGGTGGAGGCTGTTGATGTTTATTTTAAAGTTTTTTTTGTCTTTGATGTTTAATACACAAAGCAGTGTCTTCCCGACACTGCACCCCTCCCCACTTTAAGACCCTCTTGGATTTGAGGCGTTTTGGAGACCTGCAGTGCTTCAGGCCTCTTCTTAAATTTGTGTAAATTTCAAATCTTCTGGATTCTAGATTCTAAAATTGACATTGTTAACGTTTTTAATCCATGAAATGGAAGAAATTGTGATTTTCCTTATCATAACATATGTTGTACTTTTTAATCACTCTACACACAATATTTTTTTGGGTATTTTTTATAGAATGTTTTAAGTTTAGATATTATAAAAATAATTAAATAAATAAACCAAATAAAATTATTCCATTTATATTTTCCATTTGTAAAATAGCACAGAAATTGTGGGTTGTGTATCGAGCAATTAAAAAAAAATACAAGGCATGTTTTGATAAGGAAACTTTCCATCTCTTCCATTACAGTGTGTAAAAAACGGGAACAATCTAAATTTTGGAATCCGCAGAAGGTCAGTGGTCCGAGCACAACATAATACTCTTTGTATGATAAAATGACTCATGGCATGAATCCACACAACGTGCTTCAGTTTTAAATAATTATTTATTTAAATATCACATCTGTGTAAACCCCTCTCCTCTAGCCCCATCACCTTCCAAACCCAACCCATCACCATGAACATCGGCCAACATCAGGAACAACTCCAATTCTACCTCACCCCCCATCTCCTCGCCTCCTCTCATTTTCAGACACCCCTGGTTACTTCGTCACGATCCACTCATATCTTGGACACAAAGTCGGATCTTACAATGGGGGCCGACTTGTTCTGAACTCTGCCTACGGGCCCAGGCTGGGACGTGTTCTAGGGAGTCCGAGGCCCCTGAGGTTGACTCAGACAACATCCCGACTGCCTACCAGGACCTGGCTGAGGTGTTCTCTAAAAGACGGGCGACCCACCTACGTCCTCATCGCCCCTACAACCTTGCCATCAACCTTCAGCTAGGTTCCGTGCCACCCCGCGGCCACCTCTACTCATTATCTGCCACCGAGACACAGGCGATGGAGGAATATGTTTCCAGCGGACTTCGCCAGGGTAACATTCGGCCTTCCTCCTCACCTGCCGCCGCGGGGTTCTTCTTTGTGAAGAAGCGCAATGGCAGCTTACGCCCACATGTCAATTATCGGGGACTCAACAACATCACCATCAAGAACCGACATCCATTGCCTCTTACCAACTCTGCCCTGGACACCCTCTCTGGTGCCACCATTTTTACTAAGTTGGATCTCTGGAGCGCCTACAACTTAGTGCGCATCAGGGAGGGTGATGAGTGGAAGACGGCATTCATCACTCCCACCGGCCATTATGAAAGTTTGGTAATACCATTTGGACTCTGCAACGCCCCTGCTGTCTTCCAGCAATTCATTAACGACGTAAGAGACATGGTAGGCCGATGGGTGTTCGTCTACATAGACGACATCTTCATATACTCCCGAACTGTCAATGAACATGTATAACACGTCAGAGCGGTTCTAAAGAGATTGCTCGCCCACCAGCTGTACTGTAAGTTGGAGAAGTGCGCTTTCCACGAGCGCTCCACCACGTTCCTGGGTTTTGTCATCTCGTCCTAGGGTGTGGCCATGGACCCGCAGAAGCTGGAGGTTGTGAGTCTCTGGCCCCTACCCAGGACTCTCAAACAACTCCAGCGTTTCCTTGGGTTTGCGAACTTCTATCGTCGCTTTATCTGGGACTACAATACGGTTGCAGCTCCGTTAACTGCTCTGATGCGCCCATCATCTCACCCCTTCCACCTCACCTCTACTCCCATCTCTGCCTTCCGTGAACTTTGCCGCCGCTTCACTACAGCTCCCATCCTCCTTCATCCAGATGCCAACAAACCATTCGTTGTGGAGGTGGACGCGTCAGACGTGGGCGCCGGGGCCGTTCTCTCCCAAAGAGGTCCAGACCAAAAGCTGCATGCCTGCAGCATCTTCTCCAAGAAATTTGACCCCACTCAGCAGCTATACAGAGTAGGGGACCCGAGCTGCTGGCCATAAAGTGGGCCTTGGAGGAATGGCGACACTGGCTCCAGAGCACCAGAGAGCCATTCATCGTCTGGACTGATCACCAGAACCTCATCACCATCCGTACACTGAAACAGCTGAACTCCAGACAGGGGCGGTGGGCTCTGTTTTTTGAAGATTACAACTTCCACCTGTCATAACACCCGGGGTCCAAGAACACCAAAGCTGACGCCTTTTTACGACAGTATGAGGAAGACGTCCCCCGGGCGGACCGCACACCTGTTCTACCACCTACCAAGATCCTTGCACCGCTCTGTTGGGACATAGAGACGAGGGTTCACCAGGCACAGGCTGCGGAGACCGAACCAGCAGGTGTGCCGCCTGGGGGACTCTATGTGCCCAACATCATCAAGCCAGAGGTTCTTCATGGAGGGCACTCCTACCTCCTCTCTGGCCACCCCGGAAAGCGACGCACTCTACAATTCATCCAACGCGCCTTCTGGTGGCCTAACATGAGGAGGGACATTGATGAGTTCATCTAGGGGTGCCCAGTGTGTGCCCGGGCCAAAGACAGCAATCAACCATCACCAGGAGAACTTCAACCACTCCCTGTTCCCCGTCAGCCCTGGACGCACATTGCGGTCGACTTCATCACGGGCCTGCCGGTTTCCGAAGGAAAGAACCCCATCTTCACAATCGTCGACCGGTTCTCCAAAGCTGTCCACCTGGTGGCCCTCCCCGGACTCCCGTCAGCCAAAAACACAGCCGAACTAATATTAGAACACATAGTCAGTCTGCATGGGTTCCCAAGGGACATCGTCTCGGACTGGGGTCCCCAGTTCACCTCATGGTTCTGGAAGGCCTTCTGCCATCTGATCAATTCCACCTGTAGTCTGCCTTCTGGATACCACTCACAGACTAACGGTCAGACAGAACGGACCAACCAACAACTGGAGCGCTACCTGAGGTGCTTTGTCGCTGATAGCCAGTGCTCCAGAGCCCGCTACCTCATTTAGGCAGAACTATCACATAACCTCCACGTCTCCTCTGCCACCAATCTAAGCCCATTTGAGGCATGCTACGGTTTCCAGCCTCCAATGTTCGACCATGAAGAACCGGAGGATGTACCAACAGTTGGTCCGCCAGTGTCAATGGCTCTGGAACCAAGCAAACGACGACATCCAATGCTCCAACACCTGCTACACCCTTCAACATCGCCGTCGACACCCTCCGGGATGCCAGATAGGTGACAAGGTATGGCTATCTACCAAGAACCTACACCTACAGACAGAATCACGGAAACTCTCCCCCAGATTCATTGGCCCATACCGCATCACCCTCCGGATTAATCCTGTCACCTACCGGCTCCAGCTGCCTGCGGCGCTCCGGATCCACCCGGTATTCCACATTCCACATTCCCAACTCAAACCCTTCACCACTTCCCCTATGATTAACAGTTCTAAAAATGAACAGCGTGGTTATCTGGCCTTCTCGCGCTACTTCCGCATTTGGGTTTCCCATCCATGCTACAGGGCTAACTGCTAGTCGTCTGGTCCATCTCTGTTTGTTTGTGTCAGACTGAAACAAAGCTGCTCGTATCAGCTTAGCGAGATAAAGTGCAAAGTGAAAGCGTGTACCAAAAACAGCAGTTACATTTCATTCATGAAATACTCTGATTACAAACAACAACATAGCACAATGCATATCTGTGAATGCCTGAAATTTGGTTGTGAATAAGCCTTTTAACCAATGTAAAATGTTTGCGTGAACCTGCGGCGCGTGTGTGCTCTTTCACTTTGCAGAGTTTTGAGCAAAAGGCAAATGAACGCACATGCCATTCATCCCCAGAAATACAACAAACACAAATCAAATTTATACGTGCTAAATAAGTGAAAATTATTTTAACTATTATGTATTTTAATTATTATCATGACTATTATATATTTTTTTCACATTAATCTAACACCTGGGCACACCCACTTTTTCTGATGCACACCCAAGGTTTTCTGGTTACATGAGTGTTACACATGCTAACATATAATGGCTCATTGTGTTAACATTTACTTTGCTTAAATTCGGTCAAGGACTCATTGAGAAAATAAACTAAGGCCTGAGGCATCTGTCTATAGTTATATATAATAATAATGCTGCCGCCATGAGACATGGCGGTAAAACTATAATACCGCTGGAGTACCATCTGTAGAACTAATTATCAGTTATACCGCAGTAATCTGGTAACAGGATTATGGTAACTCAAGGCTCACTCATGCCTGCAGTGACCAAAGCCAACCAGTCCAGTCACAATTCCACAGAAAAGCCAATGCAGCACAACTCCCAGAAAAAAGTTAATGTTCATCATAATAGAAAGGCACCAGAACACCCAGTGCACCACAGCCTACACACATAAAAGATCAGCAGGTAAAGTCCCCAAGGCCCTGAACCAGTCTCTAAACTCCCCAGACCCCAATCTGATCAAGCCAATGGCCTTAATCTTTTGCATTGTAATGTTATGGCTGGTCAGTGTATTACAGAAAGTATGAGCAAATAATTTGACCACTGATCCCTCTCTCAATACCACAGTAACCAGTCTGACCCCAGTTTCTGCCCCTCAGAACTCTAACCGAATAAATGACAATTCAAATCTCTAATGACTTTGTGACCAATCAGAGAAAAGTTTCTGTCATCAATGTTACTGTAATGGAATGACAACACAAGACTGTAAGTTCCTCTCCTCTCCCCTCACTGACTGTGGTCACCAAAGTGGGTGTGGCTGCACTCACCTGTTCTACCTGTGGCTTTTGCCTCAGTGCTGAGATTCCCACTCTTAGTCCTGACAGACACCTGATAGGACTGTCCAGGTGTCAGTCCTTTAAAGAGCCAATGGGATGTGTTGGGGAGGACATATTTCTGTTCAGTAAAAGAGAAAGAGGAAGTTAAAATGATCAGGTATCCATCCACTTCTCCTTTTGCAGACGTCCAGGAGGTGTTTAATGAGTCCCCACTGCCGTCGTTCTCCAGTTTTAGTTCAGTTACAGGAGCAGGAACTGTGAAAACAACACAAATATTTATTTTACAAAATAAAAAGTCACAAAACAGTTATTAACTTACACACAGTGATGAAATCACATCAACAAGAAAATAAGAGACTAATGAAAACTTTTATTATTAAATAATATATAAACTTCAAATTTTTTACAACATTAACATGGACAGCCATAATAATTAAACATTACAACTAATTATCAGTTATACTGCGGTAAACTGGTGACAGGATCATGGTAACCCAAGGCTCATTCATGCCTGCGGTGACCAAAGCCAACCAATCCAGTCACAATTCCACAGAAAAGCCAATGCAGCACACCTCACTGGAAAAAAGTTCATGTTCATCACAATAGAAAGTCATCAGAACAGCCAGTGCACCACAGCCCACACACAAAGGATCAGCAGGTAAAGTCCCCAAGGCCCTGAACCAGCCTCCAAACACCCCAGACCCAATCTGATCTAGCCCCATGGCCTTAATGTTTTGCATTGTAATGTTATGGATGGTCAGTGTATTACAGAAAGTATGAGCAAATAATTTGACCACAGATCCCTCTGTCAATACCACAGTAACCAGTCTGACCATAGTTTCTGCCCCGAAGAACACTATCTAAATAAATTACACTTCAAATGTCTAATTACTTTGTGACCAATCAGAAAACAGTTTCTGTCATCACTGTTACAGTAATGGAATGACAACTCAAGATTGTAACTGACCGTAACTGACTGACTCACTGACCGTGATCAAAGCAGTGGGTCTGGCTGCACTCACCTGTTCTACCTGTGGCTTTAGCCTCAGTACTGAGATTCCCACTCTTAGTTCTGACAGACACTTGATAGGCCTGTCCAGGTGTCAGTCCTTTAAAGAGCCAATGGGATGTGTTGGGGAGGACATATTTCTGTTCAGTATAAGAGGAAGAGGAAGTTAAAATGATCAGGTATTCATCCACTTCTCCTTTTGCACGCGTCCAGGAGATGTTTAATGAGTCCTCACTGCCATGGTTCCCCAGTTTTAGTTCAGTTACAGAAGCAGGAACTGTGAAAATAACACAAATATTTATTTTACAAAATAAAAAGTCACAAAAGAATTATTGACTTACACACATTGACAAGAAAATAGGGAACTAATGAGAACTTTTATTATTTAAAAAATGAAAAACTCCTAATTTTTAACAACATTAACATACACTGATCAGCCATAACAATTAAATATTACAACTAATTATCAGTTATACCGCGGTAAACTGGTGACAGGATCATGGTAACCCAAGGCTCAGTCATGTCTGTGGAGACCAAAACCAACCAGTCCAGTCACAATTCCACAGAAAAGCAAATGCAACACAACTCACAGAAAAAAAGTTAATCCTCATCACAATAAAAAGGCACCAGAACACTCAGTGCACCACAGCCCACACACACAAAGGATCAGCAGTTAAAGTCCCCAGATCCCAATCCGATCGAGCCCCATGGGCTTAATGTTTTGCATTGTAATGTTATGGCTGTGTATTACAGTGTAATTACAGAAAGCATGAGCAAATAATTAGACCACAGATCCCACTGCTCATACCACAGTAACCAGTCTGACCACAGTTTCTGTCCCTCAGAACGCTAACCAAACAAATGACACTTCAAATGTCTAATTACTTTGTGACCAATCAGAAAACAGTTTCTGTCATCACTGTTACAGTAATGGAATGACAACTCAAGATTGTAAGTTCCTCTCCTCTCCCCTCATTGACCGTGATCAAAGCAGTGGGTCGGGCTGCACTCACCTGTTCTACCTGTGGCTTTAGCCTCAGTACTGAGATTCCCACTCTTAGTTCTGACAGACACTTGATAGGCCTGTCCAGGTGTCAGTCCTTTAAAGAGCCAATGGGATGTGTTGGGGAGGACATATTTCTGTTCAGTAAAAGAGGAAGAGGAAGTTAAAATGATCAGGTATTCATCCACTTCTCCTTTTGCACGCGTCCAGGAGATGTTTAATGAGTCCTCACTGCCATGGTTCCCCAGGTTTAGTTCAGTTACAGAAGCAGGAACTGTGAAAATAACACAAATATTTATTTTACAAAATAAAAAGTCACAAAAGAATTATTAACTTACACACATTGACAAGAAAATAGGGAACTAATGAGAACTTTTATTATTTAAAAAATGAAAAACTCCTAATTTTTAACAACATTAACATACACTGATCAGCCATAACAATTAAACATTACAACTAATTATCAGTTATACCGCGGTAAACTGGTGACAGGATCATGGTAACCCAAGGCTCAGTCATGTCTGTGGAGACCAAGGCCAACCAGTCCAGTCACAATTCCACAGAAAAGCAAATGCAGCACAACTCACAGAAAAAAAGTTAATCCTCATCACAATAGAAAGGCACCAGAACACTCAGTGCACCACAGCCCACACACACAAAGGATCAGCAGTTAAAGTCCCCAGATCCCAATCCGATCGAGCCCCATGGGCTTAATGTTTTGCATTGTAATGTTATGGCTGTGTATTACAGTGTAATTACAGAAAGTATGAGCAAATAATTAGACCACAGATCCTACTGTCAAAACCATAGTAACCAGTCTGACCACAGTTTCTGTCCCTAAGAACTCTAACCAAAGAAATGACACTTCAAACCGCTAATGACTTTGTGACCAATCAAAGAACAGTTTCTGTCATCAGTGTTAATGTACTGGAATGACAACACAAGACCATAAGTTCCTCTCCTCTCCCCTCATTGACCGTGATCACAGCAGTGGGTGTGGCTGCACTCACCTGTTCTACCTGTGGCTTTAGCCTCAGTGCTGAGATTCCCACTCTTAGTCCTGACAGACACCTGATAGGCTCGTCCAGGTGTCAGTCCTTTAAAGAGCCAATGGGATGTGTTGGGGAGGACATATTTCTGTTCAGTAAAAGAGGAAGAGGAAGTTAAAATGATCAGGTATTCATCCACTTCTCCTTTTGCAGGAGTCCAGGAGGAGTTTAATGAGTCCCCACTGCCGTCGTTCTCCAGTTTTAGTTCAGTTACAGGAGCAGGAACTGCAAAAACAACACAAATATATATGTAACAAAATAAAAAGTCACAAAACAGTTATTAAATTCACACAGTGATGAAATCACATTCACAAGCAAATAAGAGACTAATGAGAACTTGTATTACTAAAAAAATCATGAACTCCACATTTTCTACAACAGTAATGTACAATAATCAGCCATAAAAGGTAAATACTACAACTAATTTTCAGTTATACTGCAGTAGTTGGTGACAGGATCATGGTATCTCAAGGCTCACCCATGCCTTCGGTGACCAAAGCCAATGAGTCCAGTCACAAAAAAAAGCCAATGCAGCACAACTCACAGAAAAAAGTTAATGCTCATCACAATAGAAAGGCATCAGAACACCCAGTGCACCACAGCCCACACACACAAAGGATCAGCAGGTAAAGTCCCCAAGGCCCTGAAGCAGCCTGCAAACTTCTGAGATCCCAATCCGATCGATCCCCATGGCCTTAATGTTTTTGCATTGTAATGTTATGGCTGGTCAGTGTATTACAGAAAGTATGAGCAAATAATTTGACCACAGATCCCACTGTCCATACCACAGTAACCAGTCTGACCACAATTTCTGCTCCTCAGAACTCTAACCAAATAAATTACACTTCAAATGTCTAGTTACTTTGTGACCAATCAGAGAACAGTTTCTGTCATCAATTTTACCGTAATGGAATGACAACACAAGACTGTAAGTTCTTCTCCTCTCCCCTCACTGACTGTGATCAAAGCAGTGGGTGTCATGCACACTCGTAACACGACCGGCACTAGGACCCGGAAGTAGTACGGTCGCGATCCAGGAAGCATAAATAGAGACAAAATGGCGCTTCACATTGCTCAGTCATTGAGTTTGCCCATGCCTTTGCTGACGCTACGCCGACTATTTTGTGAGTACTCATCGATTTGGGTTGCTTCTTTGATTGAGTGTGTGTTGCTAGAATGCAGGTTTATTTGTGTAGATCCTTGCTCTTTACATGAGAGAGTTCTTAGACTAATCGCATGGTTATCCTGCCTATTCGTGCTGCTTCCGCGTTTGGGTTTACCATCCACACTACACGGGCTAACTGCTAAGGCTTTTTTGTTTATCCTTCAGTTGCTCGTGACAGTGGGTGTGGCTGCACTCACCTGTTCTACCTGTTGCTTTAACCTCAGTGCTGAGATTCCCACTCTTAGTCCTGACAGACACCTGATAGACCCGTCCAGGTGTCAGTCCTTTAAAGATCCAGTGGGACGTGTTGGGGAGTACATATTTCTGTTCAGTAAAAGAGGAAGAGGAAGCTAAAATGATCAGGTATGCATCCACTTCTCCTTTTGCACGCGTCCAGGAGATGTTTAATGAGTCCGCATTGCCGTCATTCTCCAGTTTTAGTTGAGTTACAGGAGCAGGAACTGTGAAAACAACACAAATATTTATTTTACAAAATAAAAAGTCACAAAACAATTATTAACTTACACACATTGACAAGAAAATAAGGGACTAATGAGAACTTTTATTAGTAAAAAAACATGAACTCCACATTTTTTACAATATTAACATACACTGATCAGCCATAACAATTAAACATTACAACTAATTATCAGTTATACCGCGGTAAACTGGTGACAGGATCATGGTAAACCAAGGCTCAGTCATGCCTGCGGTGACCAAAGCCAACCAATCCAGTCACAATTTCACAGAAAAGCCAATGCAGCACAACTCACAGAAAAAAAGTTAATGCTCATCACAATAGAAAGGCACCAGAACACCCAGTGCACCACAGCCCACACACACAAAGGATAAGGAGGGAAAGTCCCCAGATGCGAATCCGATCGAGCCCCAGGGGCTTAATGTTTTGCATTGTAATGTTATGGCTGTGTATTACAGTGTAATTACAGAAAGTATGAGCAAAGGATTAGACCACAGATCCCACTGTCAAAACCATAGTAACCAGTCCGACCACAGTTTCTGTCCCTCAGAACTCTAACCAAACAAATGACATTTCAAATCGCTAATGACTTTGTGACCAATCAGAGAACCATTTCTGTCATGAATGTTACTGTAATGGAATGACAACTGAAGATTGTAAGGTCCTCTCCTCTCCCCTCATTGACCGTGATCACAATAGTTGGTGTGGCTGCACTCACCTGTTCTACCTGTGGCTTTAGCCTCAGTGCTGAGATTCCCACTCTTAGTCCTGACAGACACCTGATAGGCCCGTCCAGGTGTCAGTCCTTTAAACAGCCAATGGGATGTGTTGGGGAGGACATATTTATGTTCAGTAAAAGAGGAAGTTAAAATGATCAGGTATTCATCCACTTCTCCTTTTGCACGCGTCCAGGAGATATTTAATGAGTCCTCACTGCCGTCGTTCTCCAGTTTTAGTTCAGTTACAGGAGCAGGAACTGCAAAAACAACACAAATATTTATTTTACAAAATAAAAAATCACAAAACAATTATTAACTTACACACAGTAATGAAATTATATTGACAAAAAAATAAGGGACTAATGAGAACTTTTATTATTAAAAAAATTAAAAACTCCTAATTTTTTACAACATTAACATACACTGATCAGCCATAACAATTAAACATTACAACTAATTATCAGTTATACAGCGTAAACTGGTGACAGGATCATGGTAACCCAAGGCTCAGTCATGTCTGTGGAGACCAAGGACAAGCAGTCCAGTCACAATTTCACAGAAAAGCCAATGCAGCACAACTCACAAAAAAAAGTTAATGTTCATCACAATAGAAAGGCACCAGAACACTCAGTGCACCACAGCCCACACATACAAAGGATCAGCAGATAAAGTTCACATATCCCAATCCGATCGAGCCCCATGGGCTTAATGTTTTGCATTGTAATGTTATGGCTGTGTATTACAGTGTAATTACAGAAAGCATGAGCAAATAATTAGACCACAGATCCCACTGTCCATACCACAGTAACCAGTCTGACCACAGTTTCTGTCCCTCAGAACGCTAACCAAACAAATGACACTTCAAATGTCTAATTACTTTGTGACCAAGCAGAGAACCCTTTCTGTCATCAATGTTACTGTAATGGAATGACAACTCAAGACTGTAAGTTCTTCTCCTCTCCCCTCATTGACTGTGATCACAGTAGTTGGTGTGGCTGCACTCACCTGTTCTACCTGTGGCTTTAGCCTCAGTGCTGAGATTCCCACTCTTAGTCCTGACAGACACCTGATAGGCTCGTCCAGGTGTCAGTCCTTTAAACAACCAATGGGATGTGTTGGGGAGGACATATTTCTGTTCAGTAAAAGAGGAAGAGGAAGTTAAAATGATCAGGTATTCATCCACTTCTCCTTTTGCACGCGTCCAGGAGATGTTTAATGAGTCCCCACTGCTGTCGTTCTCCACTTTTAGTTCAGTTACAGGAGCAGGAACTGCAAAAACAACACAAATATTTATTTTATAAAATAAAAATCACAAAACAATTATTAACTTACACACAGTAATAAAATAACATTGACAAGAAAATAAGGCACTAATGAGAACTTTTAATATTAAAAAAATGAAAAACTCCAAATTTTTTACAACATTAACATACACTGATCAGCCATAACAATTAAACATTACAACTAATTATCAGTTATACAGCGTAAACTGGTGACAGGATCATGGTAACCCAAGGCTCAGTCATGTCTGTGGAGACCAAGGCCAAGCAGTCCAGTCACAATTTCACAGAAAAGCCAATGCAGAACAACTTACAAAAAAAAGTTAATCCTCATCACAATAAAAAGGCACCAGAACACTCAGTGCACCACAGCCCACACATACAAAGGATCAGCAGATAAAGTTCCCATATCCCAATCCGATCGAGCCCCATGGGCTTAATGTTTTGCATTGTAATGTTATGGCTGTGTATTACAGTGTAATTACAGAAAGCATGAGCAAATAATTAGACCACAGATCCCACTGCTCATACCACAGTAACCAGTCTGACCACAGTTTCTGTCCCTCAGAACGCTAACCAAATAAATTACACTTCAAATGTCTAATTACTTTGTGACCAATCAGAAAACAGTTTCTGTCATCACTGTTACTGTAATGGAATGACAACTCAAGACTGTAAGTTCCTCTCCTCTCCCCTCACTGACTGTGATCACCGCAGTGGGTGTGGCTGCACTCACCTGGTCTACCTATGGCTTTTGCCTCAGTGCTGAGATTCCCACTCTTAGTTCTGACAGACACCTGATAGGCCTGTCCAGGTGTCAGTCCTTTAAAGAGCCAATGGGATGTGTTGGGGAGGACATATTTCTGTTCAGTAAAAGAGGGAAAGGAGGTTAAAATGATCAGGTATTCATCCACTTCTCCTTTTGCAGGAGTCCAGGAGGAGTTTAATGAGTCCCCACTACCGTCGTTCTCCAGCTTTAGTTCAGTTACAGGAGCAGGAACTGCAAAAACAACACAAATATATATGTAACAAAATAAAAAGTCACAAAACAGTTATTAAATCACACACAGTGATGAATCACATTCACAAGCAAATAAGAGACTAATGAGAACTTTTATTACTAAAAAAAATCATGAACTCCAAATTTTCTACAACATTAATGTATACTGATCAGCCATAACAGTGAAATACTATGACTAGTTATCAGTTATACCGCAGTAAACTGGTGACAGGATCATTGTAACTCAAGGCTCACCCATGCCTGCGTTGACCAAAGCCAACCAGTACAGTCATAATCCCACAAAAAAGCCAATGCAGCACAACTCTCAGAAAAAAGTTCATGTTCATCACAGTAGAAAGGCATCAGAACAGCCAGTGCCCCACAGCCCACACACACAAAGGATCAGCAGGTAAAGTCCCCAAGGCCCTGACCCAGCCTCCAAACTCCCGAGATGCCAATGCGATCAAGCCCCATAGCCTTAATTTTTTTGCATTGTAATGTTATAACTGGTCAGTGTATTACAGAAAGTATGAGCAAATAATTTGACCACAGATCTCACTGTCCATACCACAGTAACCAGTCTGACCACAGTATCTGACCCTCAGAACTCTAAGCAAATAAATTACACTTCAAATCTCTATTTACTTTGTGACCAATCAGAGAACAGTTTCTGTCATCAATTTTACTGTAATGGAATGACAACACAAAACTGTAAGTTCTTCTCCTCTCCCCTCACTGACTGTGATCACAGTAGTTGGTGTGGCTGCACTCACCTGTTCTACCTGTGGCTTTTGCCTCAGTGCTGAGATTCCCACTCTTAGTCCTGACAGACACCTGATAGGCCCGTCCAGATGTCAGTCCTTTAAAGAACCAATGGGATGTGTTGGGGAGGACATATTTCTGTTCAGTAAAAGAGGAAGAGGAAGTTAAAATGATCAGGTATTCATCCACTTCTCCTTTTGCACGCGTCCAGGAGATGTTTAATGAGTCCCCACTGCCGTCGTTCTCCACTTTTAGTTCAGTTACAGGAGCAGGAACTGCAAAAACAACACAAATATTTATTTTACAAAATAAAAAATCACAAAACAATTATTAACTTACACACAGTAATAAAATTACATTGACAAGAAAATAAGGGACTAATGAGAACTTTTATTATTAAAAAAATGAAAAACTCCAAATTTTTTACAACATTAACATACACTGATCAGCCATAACAATTAAACATTACAACTAATTATCAGTTATACAGCGTAAACTGGTGACAGGATCATGGTAACCCAAGGCTCAGTCATGTCTGTGGAGACCAAGGCCAACCAGTCCAGGCACAATTCCACAGAAAAGCCAATGCAGAACAACTCACAGAAAATAAAATTCATATTCATCACAATAGAAAGGCACCAGAACACTCAGTGCACCACAGCCCACACATACAAAGGATCAGTAGATAAAGTTCCCATATCCCAATCCGATCGAGCCCCATGGGCTTAATGTTTTGCATTATAATGTTATGGCTGTGTATTACAGTGTAATTACAGAAAGCATGAGCAAATAATTAGACCACAGATCCCACTGTCCATACCACAGTAACCAGTCTGACCACAGTTTCTGTCCCTCAGAACTCTAACCAAATAAATTACACTTCAAATGTCTAATTACTTTGTGACCAATCAGAGAACAGTTTCTGTCATTAATTTTACTGTAATGGAATGACAACACAAGATTGTAAGTTCCTCTCCTCTCCCCTCATTGACTGTGATCACAGCAGTTGGTGTGGCTGCACTCACCTGTTCTACCTGTGGCTTTTGCCTCAGTGCTGAGATTCCCACTCTTAGTCCTGACAGACACCTGATAGGCCCGTCCAGGTGTCAGTCCTTTAAACAACCAATGGGATGTGTTGGGGAGGACATATTTCTGTTCAGTAAAAGAGGAAGAGGAAGTTAAAATGATCAGGTATTCATCCACTTCTCCTATTGCAGTCATCCAGGAGGAGTTTAATGAGTCCCCACTGCCGTCGTTCTCCAGTTTTAGTTCAGTTACAGGAGCAGGAACTGTGCAAACAACACAAATATTTATTTTACTAAATAAAAAGTCACAAAACAGTTATTAAATTACACACAGTGATAAATTCACATTCACAAGCAAATAAGTGATTAATGAAAAATTATATATAATTTTATAAAAGGTAATGTGTAAAATACTGGATTCCCTTTCTGTTTCATCATGTACAGCAGTAAAAGTCCTTGCTGTAATTATAGATTTCAGTCTTTCATTTGAATAAAAGATAATATATTTAATGTAAATAATACTACAAGTATAGTATTATTTCATCTCAGAAATATTGTCATGTTGAGGAATATTATTATATTATTATCACTAAACGAGTACACGATTTTGTCACTTCTAGGTTGAACTACTGTACAGTAATTCTTTACTGTCTGGATGTTCTACCAGCTGTATAAAAGTTCTTTGTGAAGATTCTGTGAACTGAACTGACAAACAAGTTCACTGCGACTACATATGTTTGCAGTTACTTGAATGGTTTCAGGACTGAAATTGCAAAAGACAGTTTTGTACTGAAGCCTCCATCAGCGAACAGCTGGTAACTTCATCAGAGCAGAATGGTTAACTGAAGCACATTTCCCATTATACAACTGCAACAATAAACACAGTAACTAATCGTTTTCATTTATGATTGTTATCTGGTGTCACTCAAGTGAGGATGGGTTCCCCTTTGAGTCACTGCATCCTCTGATTTGCTCATTATGGACCAACAAACTGATAAAATAAAATAAAAACATTCTATTCATATACATATTTTTTTCTGTATAGGAGTCATTAATTTATGTTGAATTGAATTAATCAAGAGTTTAAGAAGAAAAAATTCCACATTGTAAGTTTGTTTGGAATTACCAACATACAAAGGACTCTTAGACAATGTTGTGTGTGTATGCGCATGTGTGTGTGTGTGGAAGGAATGTGGTTGCTTTCAGAGGAAAAGGTTGAGTCAGAGCTTAAAATATCCTGAAAAACAAAGCTATGCAAACTGTGAGGAATTCCAAATGAGTGTAGGTGAGATGGAACACACCAAACAATAACTTCTAAAACTTTACACCGTTTGCTTAGGAGATTACAATGGCTTACTAAAATATGGCAACAAACTAGATTTTTTTTTATCGAAAATGTACGTTTAGGTTACTGTTAGGTCTTAATGTTCACTGGTTTTACCAACCTCCCCAATTCTGCTTTATTGTTTTTCTGTTTCTTTCTTTCTTTCTTTCTTCATGTAATTTTAAGCAGATAATTGGAGGTAGAGCATCATCACCTGTCTGAATGTCTTTTGTTGCATTTTGTTTTTTCCCAAATGCTTCTGTGACCACAGTGACTGTATACAGCGTTCCTGGACTAAGGTCCTCCAGAGTGCAGGATGTCACAGTGCTTTTAAATGTCAAGTTCTGGATCAGTGCATCTTCATGACTCAGCATTACACAGAATGCCTCACTGTGTCCACTCCCTGGCTGCCAGGAAATGCTGATCTTGGTAGAGGAGGCGGAGACTCTCAGACTGCTTACTGCAGATGGAGCTAAAAAGAATTGTTTACAAATAAATTAATTTATTAATTAAATAATCATAACAATAATAGTGCTCATTTATATATATAGATTTATTCATACAATTTATGACACAAAACCATACAGCCTGTCTTCAAAATATATATTTTTAAACTGATAAAAATGTTTCTTGTTCTCACAATATCAGCAATTCACTGAGTCAAGCTTTAAACAGGAAACATTGTGCATGCTAATGATGATAGCAGAAACAAAAGGAACAGACAGAGACAATGAGAATGAGCCAGAGAGAGGAAGAAAGAGATCGAGAGAGAGAGAGCTCTACCTATCACTGCATTTCCTGTAGCAGCTGGAGATGTTCTATTCCCAGATTTGGCCACTAGGTGGATTGTGTAGCGTGTTCCTGGGATGAGGTTGGTGAAGCTGGAGTGTGTCTCAGCACTTCCTGAAATATTTTTTTTCTCCTCTTTTCTACTTCTCTTCTCTGTATTTGAGAGTACCAACTCATACCGCTCAACATGTCCTGGAGATCGAAGCCACTTTATCCACAATCCAGGACCTGGGGAATAATCTGGAGTAATCTGAAGACCTGTGGGCTGAGCTGGATCTACAGGGAAGCATACACAATGCATGAGTTAGTACTGAACATACTGCATCAGTAGCTACTAAACATACTGCAACAGTCAGTACTAAACACGCTGCACCAGTTAGTATTGAACTTGCTACACCAGTTAGTACTGAACACACTGCACCAGTTACTACTGAACACACTATACCAGTTACTACTAAACATGCTGCATCAGTTAGTACTGAACACACTGTACCAGTTACTACTGAACACCCTGTACCAGTTACTACAGAATGCACTGCACCAGCTACTACAGAACACTGCACCAGTTACTACTGAACACACTGTACCAGTTAGTATTGAACATGCTAAACCAGGTAGTATTGAACACACTGCACCAGTTACAACTGATATTGTGACATGCAGTGAGTGCATTTTTCCATTCGACCTCTGGACCATTGGAAAAAGCAAGGATATGGTGTAGTTTTGTAGAGCCAAATGTTTCAGTACTGTGAAGTGAATATTACTAAATGACTGAGCAGCACAAAATCAAAAGCAACCTTCAGAAGACTCCTGAATGGGTCTACAGCTTGTGTGGAACCCAGAGTGGACTACTTTTCCATCTTTTGTGAAATGTTGAACTGTAGAAGTATCTTGAATGAGGAAGAATGAGGAAAAAAAAAACTTTCTGATGAATGTCTAATCTATTAATTGATGAACCTGGTACTGTTCACCACAAACCCGTAAGGGCTGTGCTGACCCCAAAAAAAAAAATCACTAATGGAGATAACAAACATTTAGTATGATGTATGGTGCAAAAATGGAAGTAGATATGAAATCTATATCAGTCACCAGTATGAAATGTTCCTGTCCAAACATTCATGAAAATAGCTGTGTGTCCATAAGAAAACCACTTATTATTGGGACTCATCAGGAAAAAACACTTAAATTTGCTATAAAGACTGGAGTCTAGAGTAAAAAAGTTTATGGCAAATTGTATCATACTGAACTCACAACACAACGTTCACCCACCCACCTGTTAAACAAGTCACAGACCTGCAGTCTTTGTAAGAGATTGCTTTATCTTCTTATCAATCAGAAATATATTTGTTAATATATTTTTAAGTCATTTCATAAAAAGTTTACACCCCCTCCCACCCATGTGACATTTAATCAGCTCACAGCACATGTGCAAAACGTCAGAGGGTTAATCAGTTCAGTGTTCAACTTTTAATAATATCTGTTTTACAGGAAACCAAGCAGAGCACAGATCTGTCCTAAACGTGATCAGGTACAGCAATTAAACACCCTGGAACACCAGGAAACAATCATTGATCTTGCCAAACATTCAAGGTTCCCGAGGAGCAACAAAAGCTTCCCTCCTTCGAAAGCAAAGCTCATGTGTGTGTTCTATCTATCTATTCCTCAGAGCAAAACAAAATTCTGTGGCCTTCTGCATCCGCTAGAACAAGGTAACAATGAGAAAGGGAAATGCCTTTCGGGCAAGTGAACTTTATGGAAACAAACATTTTAAGACTAGTTGCCCTTCATTGTTGGTGGGTTCTGCTTTATCAAACACTTAACATTCTTCCTTGCAGGTTAGCAAGCTGATTGTTTAAACTAAAACAACCAAATTCCAACTTCAGCGACTGGTGAAAAAGAGCTTTAGTATTATATTCATTCAGCAAATTATCGAACTGCATGTAATTTAAGAAATGGGATCATGAGCTACAATAAACAGAACATCTGTATCATCTAACATTAATTTACACACAGTCTATCATAGACATATGAAACAGAATATATTTGTGAGGTGGTTTCATGAAAACACTTACCAGTCTGAAGTGAAATGTTGAAAAGCTCTCCATCGGTTTGGGAAATTATTCCAAAATGATAAACCGTGCCAGGTTGCAGATCTGATACCTCACAGGTAAATCTGTCACTGTGGGTTTGGATCTGAGAGCAGTTGGTTAACTGAGATCCAGTTTCATGATTGAACAAAATGAAAACACAGACCTGTCCTGCTGATCTGAACTTAATCACAGAGGAGAATGTGTTAGAGACGGCTTCAGTTTGGTTCACCACACACCTGACCCCTTTCTCTGTGGTTTCGAGCTGAAAGAAATGAAAACAGTCAGGAAAATACGTTAAATGAATAGTTTGAAATGGAAGGCTTTATCTGCTGTTTGACAAACCTGTGCACATCTCCCTGAGAAAGTGAGAGCCCAAGCAACCCAAATCCAGCAACTTTTCCATGCCAACATCTTGCTATCAGAGCTGAAGAACCTGTGATTTTTAACATTTTTGTTTCATAAAAAGTACTCCATAACTCGTCCAGTCAGCTCCATAAATCACAGTAAAATATTCTGAAACCCTGAGACGTTTATTTAAGATTATTTTAAACAAAAAAACTTTTAGAAGTCTATTGTAAAACGTGGGAACAATTCGATTCCTCTCTCAGTGGTTGACTGTAAAGTCTCTGGAGTTTGTAGCCAGATTCCCACCTTTGCCTCCCTGAAGCTTCTCAGACACTCCACCCTGCTGACTTCCTGTTCAACTTTCCCTTTCACACACCCTGTTTCTTTAGATATGCTTAGAGTTCACACCAGTACAGTAATGGAAAATGTGTGTAAAATTAAAATATAGTTCTATGATATATAATAACATAACATTTATACTTATATTCAATAATGACTTACTTTCCAATAAATAGTTTTTGGATCCTGTACATAGTAAACTTACATGTGCAACAACCAAGTTCAACACAAACTTAGAAAAAATAAATACTAAATACTGATCAAAAAACTGGGGAAAGATAATTGTGTCTGTCCACAGATTTCATAGATATGATGTACAAACATCCCTCACCTTGTCCAAAAACATGCTCATTTACACAATTTCTGTTCATTATAAACATTTGGAATAAGTTTAAGAGTAAGAGTAAAACAGGACTCATGTTTCCCACTGTCAACGCTGCAATGATGAAATGTATATTAGAGCACAGATAATGTATTCAAATTAATGCAAATGTCTCAATCTATTTAATTTTATTCATGTGAAGCCTTTAACTGTGAACAAGGGAAAAAAACTTCTATGTAATATATGCATCGATCAGACATAACATTAAAACCACTGACAGGCAAGTGAACAGTCAGACCGCAATGTGGATATGTTGGGAGCTGGGAAAATGGGCAAGCGCAACGATCTGAGTAACTTTAACAAAGGCCACATCGTCATTTCTAGAGGTTGTGGAGTCCAGTCCTCAGTGACACAGAGCTGTTTTTGGTGGCACAAGGTGACCTAAACAATATTAGCCAGCTGGACTTAATGTTATGGCTGATCAGGGTAAATTTCTGCTATACATATTTAAATTAATGAATAATAATAATTTATTCCTAATGGCAAAGCCTGAAGTTACGGTGTCAAGTAAAAACTCCCAGAAACAACATGAGAAAGAAACCCAGAGAGGAACCAGATTTTAAAAAGAATCTACCCCTACTGGGCGACTCTGAAGAGTGTGAGCATAATTCATTTCCCTTCTATACTGTATACTGTCTGGTTGAAATATGAGCTCAGGATAACCTTATGAATATCAATATGATTCAATTTAAGTCTATTTTGTTATTGGTTATTAACTGTTGAGTGATGGAGAATTGACTACAAAACTGTAGTCAATTCTCCAATTTTAGAAAGTAAAAATTACTGCCACAAATTTGTTACATCCATTTACTGTACTAAATGAGCTGATTCTTATAAGTACAACTCTTCAGTCACGTAGGCTTGAAGTAATAAGTGAAAATAGCTGTTTTGTGTTGGTTTATTTAATAGAGGGAACAAAAATGTGGCAGGATTTCTACTTTTTGAAGACAGGGTTGCCATTACAGTCCTAAACCAATCCAGAAAAGAACATCCACGGCCATCATTATGGTTTATGGTTACTATTCACAGGAACGTCAAACTTTTAGCATATAAACACAGCAAATTATTTCAAACAACATGTTCTCAACTGAACTCTCTACCTAGTGCTACTTCTCTTTAACCACTCTTAAAAGCATGACAATAAATCTGCACATCCTAATATCCTCTTTTTGTGTTCTTGGAAGGCCAAGTTTTCTAGTAAAGCATCTTTAAGAGCGTCTCAGCTTATTTGTCCTTTTTCAATGTTTTTTTTCCACATTTTGTACATTGTAGCAGATCGTAGCAGATTGTTCAGACTTCAACTTGTCCCTAACGTTCCTAGGTTTACAATCACAATCAATTACATCTCTGTCACAGAGTTCTCCATCCAGTTGGATGTGACTGATACAGCCCAACCAGCAACCCTCCAAATTAAACTTTTTTATTGTACCAAAACCAGGAGGAACAAATAACATTTTCCTGGATTAGTTGAACTCCTAACTTATGATGGAGAGTAACCCCAGTAGTTTTGTGGAGAAACTGCACCTCCAATCCTCATGTCAACTTACAATTGTTCCGTTATAAGTACCCTGTACCTCAATAATTATTATACAGTAGGTTCATACCTGATTGATGTCCAAACACACTAACAAACAAAAATTTCTTATTATTGGTGAAGAAAAAGTTTCTTCATGATCAGGCATTCCTCAGGGTCCTGTCCTCGGGTCTTTTTAGTTTGTCACTATAATCGATGGGCCACAAATTGGTAAGATTTTCCAGCATAAACTGAACTCATATTCCACCAGTGATACTTATATTTGCACTTAGTGACTGCAAGATGTGAGAATCATAACACCCACTAAGTTGAAGATTCAAATAAATTGAAAAAGAATTTTAACTTCGTATTCTTACCAAAGAAACAGCTATTCATTAAATCCAACACTTTAAACCCATTAAACAGATGAATATAATCTGATATAAGGAGATGATGCACTGCAATTTGAGTAAATTGTCAGACATTCTGTCCTTTGCTTTGTACTTTCAGTGGAAACACCAGACAATGTATAGATTTTAAACCTCATGTTAGGACACAATACAGTATATATTTAAAAATATGGAGTTAAAAATATTTCTTACCTGAGGGGTGCTGGAGGTGGAGAATGTGGTGTTGGTCACTGTAGTAGTTGGAGCGGATGTTGTTGGGAGTTCAGTAGTTAGACTCTCAGCTATTGTAGTTGCTTTTGTAGTTCTAATAGACATTATTGGGGCAACTGTAGTTGTCTCATTGGTAATAGTTATCACGGCAGTCGTATTTGCCTCAGTAGCTGTATTTATTGGGGCAGTTGTAATGATCTCACTAGATGTTGTTATTGGGGCAGTTGTACTTGCTACAGAAGTCGTAATTATTGAGGCAAATATAGTTGTGTCATTAGTTGCAGTCATTGGGGCAATTGTAGGTCCCTCAGTAGCTGTAGTAAATGGGGCAGTTTTAGGTAAAGTTGTATTTAGAGCTATAGAAATAGCTGAAGTAGATGTAGCTACCCTTCTAGCTTTATTAATAGGGCTAAATGTGTTGGAACTAGAAGATTTGGTTACAGGTCTAGTTGCTATAGTGGCAGTTGTAGTTGTGGCTAAAGTGTTTACAGTGGTAGTTGGAGCTGAAGTACCTCTAGGGGTAGTTGTATTTGGAGCTGCAGTTATAATATAGGATTTTGCAGTAGTTCCAGTTACCATAGTTACATGCCTGGGTGTAGGTACCCTTTTAGAAGTAGTTGTCCTAATAGATATAGGTAGCAGTACATTTGTGGTTGGAGCCCCTGTAGTCACAGGGGCAGTTGTGAATATAGCAGAGGTTTGATATTTAGGGGCAGGTGTGGTTGTTTGAGCAGATGGTGTTAAGGCTGCAGTAAATGTGCTTTCACTCAGTGCCTCACTCACTGTTGGGGCAGCTGTGCTGACTCTGTGGGCAGTTGTGGGTGAAGTTCTTGTGCTTGGTGCTTGAGTTTTCCTTCCTGTGGTACGCGGCTGTGTTTTCTTCTGTTTTACAGATTTGAGAGTCTTGGATGCTAAAAGCACTTGTGTTGAAATTTCACTTATTGATGTTGAGAGCACAATAGAAGCAGTGGATGAGTGACTGGAGGTTGGGGAAGCATTAGAGGATTTGGAGGAGTTTGGTGCAGTTTGAAATCTGAACTGTGTAGTTTCTTTCACGGCAGGAAGTGATGTCATTGAATTGCGCCTCTCAGTGGGATTACGTGTAAACTGTGAGGTGCTCGTGCGTGTGTCCTTCAGGAAATTTGAAACAGTCGTGACATTATTCGTCACATTTCTCAATTCAGAAGGGAGATGAGTGACAGACAAATCATCTTCCTGTTTCTCCCTGTTAAGAAGTCCTGATTCAGTTGTGTTAGTAAGTATGTCTTTATTAAAGCTACCAGAGGTCCTAGTCCTTTTGGTTCTGGTTCTAACCGTGTTTTGGGATGTGACAGGAATCGTCAATGTTGAAGTACCTGATGGACAGAGAGATGGGGGTGGCAATGAATACTTTAAAAACAAGTTTGGTTCAGAACAGTTTTATCTCACAGTAAAAACATTTGTTAATGATAATGATCAAATTACAATTACAACAATACATGTTTAGGGAACACAAACCAGGAATTAACTGTAATTTAAAAATGTGAGTTGTTATAATTTTATGTCTTAGCTTGTGTTCGCTTCTTTTTTATTCATCCCGATGTCTTTGTGTGTTACAGGCTTTTGATAGAATTTTTGGAAAGATTGTTAGTCTGAACTCCTGCCACATGAAAGCAAAAACATCCTGTGTAATTTTTTGTCAGGTCTCATGGGAATTCTGAAGTAAACCTCGAACACACACACACATGAGCACACAAACACACATATATCAGTTTGTTAGTTTATCAGTTTATGCTCAGAGATAAGGATTGAAAAACTGAAGTTGTATTTCACACCATGAGATGCATTTACTCATGTTGAGTGATTTTACAACTAAAAGCAAACATTTCATTAAGAGGATTTCTTTAACAGTAAAAAGCACACTGTGGCAGAACAGAGGTTTCCGGAGTGTAACAGTCTGGAGCATTTCCTTAAACAGCAGTGTATTGGTGTGTGTGAACCCTCACAGGAAGAATCAGAGTCTACGACATTCCTGTGACGGCTGACAGCCTTGAACACAATGTGTGAGGAAACTGATGTCAGAAGAACATCCTACACACACAGACACACACACAATGTATTAAAATATTTTTTACTTTTTAGCCTGCTTAGCCAAAAAAAGTTTCAGAAATGTAAAATTATTGGCCTGAGTCAAGCAAAGAGAATAACTAAGGATATTTGCATTGACGCTCACTGGGTTAAAAACCATAGAAGACATTATTGATACCTGTAAGGACCGTGGTAAACCCTCAGCTTCGCTAAAGAAACTGCGGTCAGAAAAAATCATGAATGAAGATCACTAAGCTACTGTATGATTAATAATGAAAGTAAAAGCATTTCCAAACACACACACACACACTCAGTGTAAAGAGAATCACAGGATTGGGACTAAACAGCTTCTATAAGAAAACCACTTGTTAGTGAGAATCATCAACAACAACAAAAAAAAGCTTCAGTTTGCCAGGGAGCATAAAGATGGAAAATGTGTCATGTGACCTGAGTCCAGACTGAGCCTATTCCACAGTGATGGGCGTGTCAGGGTGAGAAGGAAAGTGTATAAAGTGATGGCACTGCCATATTCCAGGTTGGTGGTTCTGGTAGCACTAGACATAATTTTCGAACATGAACTGGACATCACAGTGTGTGTAATAAAAGCTAAAGGTGACTGAATGAAATACTAGAGTGTGCATTTATTTTTCTTTTTTTGTTGTTGTTTTATTTTGGCCAGATGGTGTACATTTGTCTAATTTTATGATTTTAAGGACAATATTTTGTTTTCTTAAAGTGTTTCATTTACATATTTGTAAATATGCAAAGTGTATATCTGTTGTTATTATTGTAATAATTTTCCAATTGTTTGAAACACAACTAGTTTAATAATTAATCTATTTATTTATTTCTCTTTCTTTTATAAATTAATTAAAAATAATCTATTTTTGTTTTGATTGACTAATTTATTCATTTTCCATAGCACTTATCCTCCGGGCACCAGTAATTGTAAAAAATAAAATAAAAATCAAGGGTATGGTGTGGTCACGTATTTATTTATTTATTAGTTTTAAAGGAGGGGGCTTGGGGGGAGGAGGGGGGGCTATAACTAACACTACAAAATGATTGCGAAATATGTCAAAATTTTAAGAGCAGTTTTATTAATAAAATATAAGCTTAATTAAATCGACTTGGAGCCATCAAAACAAAGCACATGCACAACTGTCAAAACTATTACATTTGATTCTTTCCATTGATTTCATCTGGAAAGGATTAAAGTAGTAGAATGAAAATCTAATGAACATTAATAATTAAATAAGTGAATTTAATAGTTTTGTAAGACTATGCACCAGTCTCTCTCTCTCTCTCTCAAACACACGCACACACAAATCATTTAAAAATCAATTCGTGACTCTTTTGCAGTGAAGCCACAAAGTCTAATGAAAAAACAAAACTCTTCTTTAAATTGCGAGTGAAATTGCACAAATTGTGTAAAGAGCTCATCTTTTATAATCTTAAAACCTGTCAGTCATTTAGAAAACTCCCGTTTTAAACTGAATCCTTGGTTTTCATCGCGTCTCCGCTGAGAGGATTTGAGTGTATGTATCATACTGTACCTTCAGTTGTCAAAAGCTGTGCTTGAACTGTTCTCTTGGTCGTTGCGAAAATGCGAACAGTGCAAGAAATGACGCAAACTTGCGCGAGTTTGTGAGCAGCACGTTACAATACTAAATTCTGATTGGCTAATCGCCGTTATTTATGGTTCGTAGATGATCATACAATACATAGAGAGTTTTAATATTTCATTTTCATGACAAATTTTATATAATACACAGTGTTATTAATCTGAAGGGAATGGTAAGGGGGATGCTGGTTTTACAGTGGGGATGGTTTTTGTCTTTTTTTTTCAACAGGGGGAATACCATACCCCCCCCCCCCCCAATCAAATTGAGGCCTGACCATGACCCCCTTATTATTATTATTATTATTATTATTATTATTGTTGTTGTTGTTGTTGTTGTTGTTGCCATGTTTTTTTATGTAAGGCTTTTATGTAGCACCTGTTTCAGTAATGTAAATGTGTTTCAGTAAATTTAGCTTTAGCATTTTTCTTTGTATCAGTCTCATTCGTAGCTCTAATGTCAGAGTTCTGTATTTATAGAAGAGTAACCTCACACACTGCTGCTTGGTCTCTCTGCATGTGAACACACTGTACCTGTGTTGGAGCAAAGGTGTGTCAGCTCCACATTTTGCCCAGTGTACCGGGTCCAGGTAGCGTGTTTGGATTCAGTCCGGACCACAGCAAAGTCACCTAGTTTCCTTAGAAACAGAGGGAACTTCTCCAATCCAAAGGTCCCAAACTCGTCATAACACTTCCACGTAGGGGCGGAGCTACAGGGGTGTGTCTTCAACCGGAAGGCGTGAGAGGGCCTGCTCATGTTCACCCACAAACACTGATCTGACCGAGTCAGTTTAAGCTTCCTGTCTGCTGTCCAGGTCCAGTCCTGAAATGGGTTCTTCACATCACACTTCTTCAGAAGCACAACCGCACCATGCTGAACTGTCACACACACACCTTTATTTGTGTGTCTGATCAGGAACCCACCTACAAAACACACAAACACACAAATGTAACATATATATATACACACACAACATACACACATATACAATATACAGACTGACCGCATAAACACAACTGAAAACTCACAAACACACCTGACCGCATTAACACACCTGAACACACAAACACACCTCACCATAAACACACTATAAACACATATAATCACAACTGACCACACAAACGCACCTGAACACATTAACACACCTGAACATATAAACACACCTCACAACATAAACACACCTAAACACACATGACGACATAAACACAGCTGAACACATAAACACTCCTGAAAACACACAAACACACATGACGACATAAACACGCCTGAACACATAAACACTCCTGAAAACACACAAACACACATGACGACATAAACACGCCTGAACACATAAACATGTAAACACACCTGAACACATGAACATGTCTGGACACAAACATACTTGATCACACAAACACACCTGACCAAAATAACACACTAGAACACATGAACACGCCTGAACACATAAACATGTAAACACACCTGACCACATAAACACACCTGAACACATGAACATGTCTGGACACAAACATACTTGATCACACAAACACACCTGACCAAAATAACACACTAGAAAACATGAACACGCCTGAACACATAAACACATATGGAAATACACAAACACACCTGACCACACAAACCCACTTAAACACATAAAAACATCTGAACACACAAACACCTGACCACATGAACACGTCTGAATACATGAACACACCAGATCACATCAACACACCTGAACAAAATAACACACCTGAAGACATTAACACACCTTAACACATCATTGAGTCAATGTAAATCATTTTTTGAACACAATGAATATACAGTATCTTCCATATTTATTGGCACCTTTACAAAAATGAGGAATTCTAATTTTATTCATTATACATTATAGCACTTAAAATAATAGAAACCTTTTAATCTTTCCTATATCACCTATATCTAACATGTATTCACACATATTGAACCTGTGTCTAACATGTGTCTAACACAGAAATATTCAGAATACACACTGAACCAGGAAATTATTCTTCGTAATGAGGACACAGTTAAACTAAAGATTTCAGGTCTCTGATCTATGTGTGTGTCCTCTGGACTTCATGAGTCCAGCACACTGTAGCTTCTGTTCTTCACCAGAATGAAGTGAACATTCAAAATTAAAACATGTGTAATGTGCCTTATACACATCCTCTTATCAAAAAAAATCTATTATCCCAGAATAATACTTATATACTAGATTTGTCAGTATAAGGACTAAAAATAATAATAAAAAAAAGGAACAGAAAGAAAATATTGCTGACATCAGATAATGGCCATAAAAACAGTTAGTTACAAAAACTGAGGCAGATTGAAAAACCAACATAGTGTGAGAATTATGTTCTAATCGCAGGTGTGTATTAACAGTTCAAAAATAAGAAGAGATTCATAGTGTTTGTTCATTTCTTTGCATTTTTTGTGAACTATTCTACATGATGTGAGATTTACAAAACTCTATCAGATTTTCTAAGATAATATCCAATCAGGAAATAAAAAGCATGAATGATTGGACATAAGGTTAAATCTAATGCACATTTATTAAAGTGTGAGAAAAGCTTTTTTTTTTTTCTTTAAGAGAGTCAAATAGTTGTGTGTAACTATTTGCTTTTTGGCAGATATGATGTAAACATGCTTAGGTTTAACGCTACACATGTCATGTAAAGGTGTTTATTATATTTCAGATTCATTTTACTTAATACATGGTTAAGTATTTTTAAGTCACATGAACTAAAATGACGTTTTAATTGCAGTTTAGCAGTTTAACCTGGTTTAAGATTTATCACTCACTTTACAAATCAGAATGAATTTGTTTGTTGCTTTAACTCCTGATCTAATAATCAAATATTTGAACATTTTTGTAACATGGACATACACGTTTCACACACGTTTCACACACGTTTCACACACATTTCACACACGTCTACCTGACTTTGAGTCCTACAGCTCCAGACTGGATTAGTATGAGCTCTGAAAGGGTTTAATGTTATAAACGTGTATGTCTTTGTGTATAAAGGAGTGTTTAATACTCACTGTATGTGGAGAACTTCAGCAGTGTTAATAAGAGGAGTGTGTGCATGTGTGCGTCCATGTTCATGGCTCGGCAGACGAATGAAGGAGGAAAAGCGTTGTGAGGAGGAAAGAAGTCACAGAACAGTGCTTCCTACTATTCTACTGCTGTGTATCCTTACACACACACACACACACACACACACACGCGCACACACACACACACGCATACACACAGGGATGTTACAGGAATTTTAACCAGTGATAGAGTGTAAAGGAGGATCTTTTCCACTTATGTTTAATTAAAGAAGAAAGGAAGAGTTTTTCCAGTTTCCTCTGAGGATCCTGCAGTACATGTACTGGTTTCACTAAAAACTGTCACATGTTTATGAAGGTGTCTGAATTTTAAAGTTTCTGCATCCCATCCAGGCTGAATTCTCCCAGCTTCTGCTCAATATAATAAAAAAAATTCTGTTTTTGACAACAGCTGATATCAACCAGACGATACGAGCACATCACCCCTATCTTACTCCTATAGCAGTATCTGAGTGAACCGCTAGTGTCTTACGATCCGCCACGCCTACTTCAATCAAAGGATGCAGGCTGCTTGTCAGTACCATGTATTATGAAAACTACAGCAGGGGGCGGAGCTTTTTCTTACAAAGCCCCAAAGCTATGGAATAGTCTTCCTATTAATGTTCGGGACTCTAGACTAGACGAAAAACCTATTTATTTAGTGCAGCATTTTTGTAAATAGATCTGACTTAGGTAAAGGAGCAGATCTGCGGGACTTCTTTAGTCCAAGCTCACACCATGAGTACAATGTTCATCTCCATGTACTGTGTCTCTTCCTCATTTTGTGTCAAATAAAATTTTAAAAGCTCCTTCATTCACAGGATAAATACTAACCTCTGTATTACCAAAGTTTGGATTTAAGTTTTGAGAACATGTTGGAAAAATAACAACTGAAATTAATAAAACAGACATAAGAAGCATTAGTGATGAGCTCGGATTCTGTGAGCATTAAGAATAAAACAGAATAAACAATTGATGTGTGTGTGTGTGTGTGTGTGTGTGTGTGTGTGTGTGTGTGTGTGTGTGTGTGTGTGTGAGACACATGCTGTGAGAAAGGAAGGCTGGGAGGAGCTTATAGGGACAGGAAATACACCACTGTCCTCTGAGCTGAGCTAATGAGTTTATTTTTGTTTTAAGTTTTATTTATGATATGAAAGGTTCAAACACATAGAAAAAACACATGATTATATAATGTAATTTTAATTTGCAGTTTTACAGAAATTCTATTTTGCTCCGGATATTTGCATGTTCTACTATATCATTCACAGTGGCGTGTACAGACGGATCTCAACCAAAAATAAAGTTTTCTCAAAGTAAGGACAAGTTTTAGTAACATGAATGTAAGGAGTCTCCAGTGCGAGCGCTGTGACCAGTCAGAGGAAAAGCTTTAAATGTAATCCTCAGCACAGGGGAGTTTGTGCTGCTTTGTGGTTTCCCAGTCACATGACATGCTGATGTTTCTTTTAATAACTTGTATGGAGAGAATAAAGAGAGAGAGCAGGAAGGGGATGAGTGTCTACAGCCATTTTCAAAAGTTTTGAGAATGATAGATATATGAATTTTCTGCTGTTGTCTGCTGCTTCAGTGTTTTTAGATCTTTGTGTCAGATGTTACGCTGGTAAACTGAAGTATAATTACAAGCATTTTATAAATGTCAGAGGCTTTTATTGACAATTACATTAAGTTTATGCAACTAATTATTATTAATTATGCAATATACATTACATTTAAGTCAATATTTGCAGAGTTGATCTTCTTTTTCAAGTCCACTACACTGTAAAAAAAAAAAAAAAAAAAAGCGTTTAAAAAACGGTCAAATGACTGGCAGCGATGGCTGCCAAACAAAAACCGTTAGATTATGGTAAAATACTCATATAGTTCAAATAGTTCAAATAGTTCATATTATGTGCAAAAACATTAAATTTACAAAAATTATTTAATCTTTTACAGAGAAAAACTGTCATTTTACAGATTTTTGCAAAATTTATACGTTTGAAGACGTTGAATAAAGTAACAGCACTATAAGTTTAGCAGTGAAACACCATTATTTTACAGATTTTTCCCAAATTTATATGATTTAACACCTTCAAAAACAGCATTCGATGTGTTGCAGCAAAATGTTTTTATTTTACAGTTTTTTCAAAAAATATTACAATCAAACACCTTCAATAAAGCAAAAGCATTAGACAATTAGCAGAGAAACTAAATTGAAGATCAAACACCTTCAAATAAAGCAATAACACAAAAAACCCTGTTATTTCAGAATTTTTTTCATAAATTCCAATAAAGTGTTAACACAAACTCAAGATTATAATATTTGTAAAATAGCCTGTAGAACTGTGACACAGTATAGTACAAGTATGATACAAAATACAATAAAAAGTATGTTTTTTAGCTTTACACTAAAATCCTAAAATGAAAACCAAATGAAATATTTTGACTGTTGTGCTCTAACAGTGGAACGTTCTCTCTCACAAACATTGCTGTGAAATATCCTTGACTAAAAACCTATGAAGAAATTTCAAACAAGATTCCCAATGTTCCAATTAAAGTTGGATTGGAAACTTTATTACAAATAAAGTACAATGTGGTTCCTTTTTTTACTCTATAGTTCTTATATAATGTATGTGTACAAATAACTTCACCTTTTAGTTCATTTCAGTGTATCCAAGAAAGATCCTCTTCCAAACAGGCAGTAAACAACTGGACAACAATAGCGTAGTAAGGATGGTAGTGCAGGTGTTAGTACTGTCGCCTTGCACATCCAGGTTCTAGGTTTGATTCCCGACTAAAAAATTACATATATATATATATATATATATATATATATATATATATATATAAAGTATAATGAGTACAACCAAAAACATTGCTGCCATACTTTTTACGGTAGACTTCTGTCAAATTTACGGTTAATTTTTTTACAGTGCAAAAACAGTGCTACCGTATTTTTTACAGTAAAATTCTGGCAACCACAACTGCCAGTTTTTTACCGTAAAATGTACCATTTTCTTTTTACAGTGTAGTCTATTTTGCTTCAGGTCCGCGCTTGTTTAAATGCGCCAATAATAAAGCGGTAATTAGAATATCTCTGCCTCCAGCTGCTGATCAGCCAATCAGAAACAAGATTAGAATGTTCCCGCCTCCAGCTTTTGATTGGCTGTGACAGTTAATGCAGAGAGCTCGCGGAGTTTCTGCTAACGTTTTTGGTACAAAAATAACCCCATAGTTCCCCTCATACAAGCAAAATATCAAAACGTAACTTAAAGTGCTGCTTTAAAACAGCTACAGAGCAAATACATCATCCTGAGTCAGAATCTTCAGGCCTGCATTAAGAAAGCTGGTGGCTAGTTTGCCTTGGTGATATTCCAGAACAAATGTCATCAAAACAAAAACAATATTTGTGGCGTTTACAACATGTGCATGTGTGCCGCACTGAGTCTGAGTCTCCTACAGTCTCTTCACATTCTTTGTCGGCATTAAGCAGATACTATAGCCTACATGTAAGTGTGGGACTTCTGCTGCCTTACCTGTGCCACTTCCTGTGGATAATCTTTTAAAATGTCATGAGAAAATGCTAAATCTGCATCTAAAACTTGAATTTCAAAGTATTATAAAATGAATATGATTTACCTCAAAATTCCAAAGAAAAAACATTACATTTTTAGCATGGACATTAACCTTTATCTAATGAGTTTCATATTTAATTACCATGTATTATTGTAATTTTACATAAAGTTGTACATAATTTACAAAAACAAAAAAAAACACAGTAAAAATAAAATGGTATTTTTACTGTTAAAAAATGTGAAAAAAAATATTTTTCAGTAGTGAAATAATCCTTAAAAACAGTTGACTTAATAATTTACGAATAATGTCTGTGATTGTACAGAGATTTGTATTTAGTTTTTTTTTTTTTTAAGGAAAAGTACTATAAAATTTTTAAGTTAATTTCTGTAAAATTAGGACTTTTTTTTTTACAGTGTACAATTATTAGTTTTTATTAACTCCTGTTCCACATCTTGACTGATGGCGCAGCCCATTCTTACATAATCAATGCTTGGAGTTTAGTTTGACCACCAATTCTCAATGGGATTAATGTCTGAGGAGTTTCCTGGACATGGAGACAAACTTTTTCATGTTTCGTTCCCCGAGCCACCTCGCTATCACTTTTGCCTAATGAAGAGGAGCTCCATCATGCTGGAAAAGGCATTGTTCATCACCAAACAAAGGGAGTACAGTGCAAGTACCGGTACAAATACCTCATTACTCTACTTTACTTAAGTAATTTCCATAAATGGTGTTTTTCACTTCTACCTCACCTGGGCAATAACTTGGTCTCTGGTCTGTAAATTCTTCAGCCTCATTTTTCAAGTATCTTTAATGCATGTACTCATAAAGGTAAGACTGGATATAATCCAGCTAAATCTAAAAGAGTTGTGAACTCTTACACATTTGGTTTGTGTTTCACCACAATAAATCAATCATTTTTTTTTGTATACTTTTAATATTGGTCTATTAATAATCAATATTGTGGAAAATAAACTTTTTATACAAATTATAAAATGTCATGTGGTCATTCTGTAAAATGTTATTAATATAGCGCTTTTAACAATGGACATGGTCTCAAAGCTTCACAAAATGAAAAGAACATTTATGGAAGTGTGAATGAGTAAGAAAAACGTGTCTTAGATAATAATGAGATTGTCCCTGATGCCTCGGGATGGGTAGAAAAATAAAGAGCAGGTGGGAAGAATTAGCGTAGTTGCCGTTCAGGATAGATGTACTGGAGTATGAGGTTATGGGATGAATTACACATGTGCCGGTTTAAAGAGATGCATCTCGAGTCTACTTTTAAACGGGGAAACTGTGTCTGAGCCATGTCCAGGCATCCTTTCCATCAGCTTCAGGAACTTAATCATTTCTCAGTTATTATTGTTCATCTGTCTTTGTGAAAAAAAGCGAACTAAGCACATTTCTCTGTGTTGGTTATATTTTATTTCTGGACGTACTGCCAACCGCTCCTGCAGCTGCAACTGAACTGAAACCTTTAATTCTTTAACAAAGTTAATCAAGGATTTTTTTTTATCATCTGAAAAGCCGCGGCTTTCTGTAATAAACCTAGACGCAGGGCAGAGCGGCTCCTCGCAGGCGTCTCTTCTTTATCCGTTATTCTACATTCTAGCTGTAATGTCCTTTGTCTAAAACCCGTCACAGTGTCTCTCTCTGTCTGTCCAGCCATGTCTAAACCAACCAGGCAAATCATCCATACAACTTCTGTTAAACATTTTAAATAAATCATCCGAGAAAGTTTATCACTTGTAACGCCTACAAGACTTCATGAACCTGTAAAGCATCTGAAAACAGCCAAGAGGTAAAGAAGGTGCAGGACTTTAAGTACTTAGGGTCAATGGTCCAGAGCAATGGGGAGTGTGGAAACGAGGTGAAGAGGTGTGTGCAGGCAGGTTGGGACGGATGGAGAAAACTGTCAGGTGTGTTGTGTGATACTCTTTTATCAATGGAGACAGAGGTGAGACCAGCGCTGGAGAAAAAACAGGAGACAGAGTTAGAGGCAGCAGGGCTGAAGGTGATGAGGGACTCTTGAAGTGACAGAGATAAATAGGATCAAGAATGAGTCCATCAGATGGACAACCCTTGTAAGATGTTCAGGAGATAAAGTTAGAGAGGTCAGACTGAGGTGGTTTGGATGTGTTCAGAGCAGAGTTCGTAAATATACCCGTGGAAGGATGCTGAGGTTGGAACTGCCAGACAGGAGGTCAAGAGGACGACCAGAGAGTGAAGTCAGTTGGTGTGAGAGTAGAGAAGGCAGAGGTTAGGGTTAGATGGAGGCGGATGATTCACTGTGGTGCCCCCTGGAAGGGAACAGCCGAAAGACAAAGAAGAAGAAGAGGAACCGAGATGGGGGCTCCGGAGTCACAAGTTTCATTGTGGAGAACTTGGACTTACTGTATGTACTTGAGCATAAATTAGAGCGTTTACTTAGTACAAGTGAGCACATGTACATGTACTTGCGTAATGAGTCTGTGTACTTCTGCAACGCACACACACACACACACACACTCAGCACTGTACTGACCTTGTGCACACAGGGTTACACCGCACACCTTCCTGTGCTGGGTGTGTTTTCCTCTTTGTGCGTGTGCCACTGGACACCAAAGCACCTCAGTGATACCGTCCATCCCAACACACACACACACACACACACACACACACACACACACACACACACCTGATTGCAAACATGCAAAATAATGAATAAGGTGTGAACCTGTCTTATTTTGAAGTGACCCCTGACCTACTGTATGAGAGGTGTAATAAAGTGTTTCCTGTCCGGTGTGTTTGGCTTGTCTCGGTCCTGATCCAATTCCCACTGAACACACGGGAAGGCACTCCTCCTTATCCGTAATGATCTGAGCTGTGACAGGAGCTCAGCACCGAGACGTTTTACACACACACACACACACACACACACACACACACACACACACACACACACACACACACACACAAATGGTCCAGTAAGACAAGAAAGGCATGTAAGAAAACTTTAAACACATTAAACACAAATTTGGCAGTAAGGGGGTATTAAGTGCAGGCAATAAGGGGAGGAGGGGGGTTTAAGCATGAACAATAAGAGGGTGTTAAGTGTGGGCAGTAAGGGGGTAAACAATTTTGGGAAATAGAAAATACACAGGCAGGTGGAGACAAATTAACAATAATGTTAAGAAGCAATAATATAACCTAATATTATATCCAACAATGTACTAATAACACTTAACATTTTTTTATTTTATATTATTATACTCCTTTTCTAACCTTAATCAAGAAAACTGTGGAACAGAAATAAGGAACTTTAACACAAAGTGTAATAGAAAAGTGCCGAAAGTATCTCGCCAAGATTTGGCAAACTAAGTTTAATAGAGACACTTAGGAAAAGTTAAAGAAATAACTTTCGGTTCTGTTTTCGGTTCTGTACTGACCTCGTGCACACAGAGCACAGATGGCCAGACTTCCCTTTTTTAAAGTTAAGAAACAAAGGGATCAATAATCAATAATCAAATCCATTACTATCCACTATCACTGTGTATTACACTACATGAGCAAAATTCATCACTGATGGTTGTGTCTGTAATTACCAATCCATACTGTATATACGTATATTATCAAACGTTAGTGTTTAAAATCATACGGGTTAATGATGAAATTCTGATTTAAGAATAACATTATTTTATAAATCAAACTTTTAATGATCATTTTTTTAAAGCAGAAAAAGTCATGATGATGATAATAATAATAATAATAATAATAATAATAATAATAATAATAATAATATATAATGTGATCAAGCTTTGACAAAATTAATCATATTGATCCTGACCGTAATTAAGTTCAATAATTAAACATTATCTGACATATACTTATTTCAATAATATTAATCATACTAAGGACAGTTGAGACGTGACTGTTGGGAAAGGAATAAGAAAATAGGAAAATAAGAATAAGATTATTACGCATCTTGGAAAAAACTCAAAACTTTCTCTGATGGAAATTGGCATGGGCAGTAAGGGGGTATTAAGTATGGGCAGTAAGGCAGTAATACCCCCACTCTCTCTCTCTCTCTCACACACACACACACACACACACACAAACACGTGCACACACAGTGAGAGGAAGCTCCACCCAGCACAGTGTTAAAGCTCCACACCTGAGAGATGAAAGATTCCTGAACACCTATGACACCTATGATGTGTGTGTGTGTGTGTGTGTGTGTGTGTGTGTGTGTGTGTGTGTGTGTGTGTGTGTGTGTAAATATAAGGAACCATTGCACAGAGGTAACTGTGTCAAATTCTTTATTTAATATTTTACTATTATTAATATTTTACTCATATTTTACTATTTCTGTCAGGTCTCAGAGCGCCCCCTAGTGTGTATGTTAATGGTCGAGCTATAATACACCTCAGATTTTTATAAAACCTCAAACTCCCACTTTTTTACTGTTCCAGTGTCTGTATAAATGAGCTACTGCCGAGCCGCAGCCCCCCCAAAAAATATTTCAGGACTGAAATTCTTCGGAACCGTGGCTGAGTCTCTACAAATGACTAAAATGTGAATTTTGCATAATAGTTGCCCGATTTCTCTTGGAAAGCGATGTTGCTGTTCTTCTGACTGCTCCCATTAGGAGGCGCCACAGCAGGTCATCAGAGTGGCACAATAAAATGTGTTTGACAGAAGGTGTTACCCTAAATGCACATCCTGCTGTGATCCTCCCATTTCTATCCAGATTCGGGACTCCGCCCCCCCCCCCCCCCCTCTGCCAGGGGGCGTTCCCTGTGACAGGAACCAGGGCCTTCGTCATGCCCGGCCAGAAGCGCACCACTACACCTCCAGCGTCCCACATCTCTTGGAATTACTTTCTTTGCTTGATTCGTTGCTGACGCTTAAGTCCCACCCACTCGAATTAATGATAACTTCCATCATACATAAATGTTAATTTCCAACTAAGAGCGGTTTTGCTTTACTTTTTTTCTGAGTGCTGAGTTAATATATAACTCCTACAAACAAATGTCAAGATGCCCATATGGACATTGCACTTGTCCCCCCCGTGTGCCCAAACTGCTGAGTCACGTTATATAATGTTTAAAAGTTTAGTCAGGGCCGTGGTGTCGGTCCACCTGAGGAGCTCAGTGACAAAACACTTTCCATTAAACACTTTCTGCCGGACCAGAGGAGGAATGGATCTTCTCCCAAATCACCAGACAAATGAAGTTCTGCACCTTGATGTGTGTTTAGACGAGCTGTCGCCTCAGCCCGGCATCGTCGAGCTGCTCAAAACCCTGAGACCACAGTGGAGAGCTGAGGATCTCCAACTAAAGGTTAGCTAGAAGGTTGTTTGACATGAATGTTGCGTATGATGCTTATTTACATTAAGTAGGTGACATTTTCTTTTTCCAAAAACTGAAAGAATTCTTTTTATTCTGAACCTGTACAGTAGTTCTTGTAGTTCTAGCTGCCCTACAGATGTGCTTCCAAAAGATCTCTGCATAGGCAATTTAACAACATATGTTCTGTGGCTGTTTAGTTTTTACATGTATTTTTGTAAGTTTATCATCTATAGAAATAATGCAGAGGCTCTGTCCGTACATCAGTGATATCAATGATATCTTGATATCTAACATTTTATACATTGCAGGACCAGAAACCAAATTTTCTGTCTGTCTGTCCAGTCAAATTTTGTCGCAGCATCAGGCAAAACTGTCTGGACAGAATTTACTGACTCTCCTGCAGTCCTCAGATCTCTGCCTGAAGTTTAATCTGCACCATCAGTGAATCTAAATGTTGAGTAAAAGTGATGTTATGAACAGTTACGTGTGGGATTTAATAATCTACTTTAAAATAATCTACTAATGCGCTACTTCCTCAATGTAAACAAACACCTGCACCAATAGATATTAATTAGAAAAGATAAAGTGAATATTTTTACTGGGATTAGTTCATATTTTCACTTTGGCTGAAATAACAGCGCTGAAGTGGTATAAGTGAATTTTAACACGCTGGAGTCGTTTTAAGACAAAACTTCATCTTTATCTGATCGACTTTTTCCATTTCTCATCTGTGATTCTCTCTCCGATTACCGAACAGCGAGTGTGTTTGTCTGAGCACCAGAGAAGTACAACTTTTCCAAATCCACACACACTTCCATGATCCCTCACAAATCTGTGCACCAGTACACCTTGGTGGTCCACTCTTCCACTTTCTGGGTGGAACCAACATAGTTTTTTTCCTCCAAATTCCTGTTAAATACTTTTCCTGCGGGTGGGACTCCCATGTGATTGGAACAACCAGTATTTTAAAAAGCAGCAGAGACTAAGGGCACTGTCCCTGACCTCCATTCAACATTGGCGTTAAACACACAGCCCCGACTCTGTCCCAGATTATTTTTCATCGTCTCATCCGTGTCTGGAGTCTTGGTCTTACAAGGGTTATTTTGTATTTTCTTTTACCTGTTGCCACTGGGCCAACTGTATCTGGTCCAAACCTTTCATTCTAATTCAGACTCTTTTCACACCTGCAGAGTGACATCCAAATCCCCAAACCAGTTTCTATTACAGGTCTATGGTTGTCCATCACATGTCCGCTGTCTGAACTGAACATGCTGTGTCAAATGGGGTGTGATGGTGTGTGTGATGATGTCTGTAATGGTGTGTGACAGTGTGTGTGATGGTGTGTGTGATAGTGTGTGTAATTGTGTGTGACAGTGTGTGTGATGGTGTGTGTGATAGTGTGTGTAATTGTGTGTGATGGTATTTGAAACGGTGTGTGATAGGGTGTGTAATGGTGTGTTACAGTTTGTAAGATGGTGTGTGATTGTGTGTGTGATGGTGTGAGGTGGTGTATGTGATGTGGGTGATGGTGTATGTCATGGTGTGTGTGATTGTGTGTGTGATGGTGTGAATGGTGGTATTTAATTGGTTGTGATGGGGTGAGGTGGTGTGTGATGGTGTATGAGGTGTTGTGATGTGGTGTGTGTGTGATCCTTTATGTGATGGTGTGTGTGATGGTGTGAGATAGTGTGTGATCCTGTACGTGATAATGTCTGTGGTGGTGTGTGATAGTTTGTGTAATAGTGTGTGACAATGTATGTGATGATGTGTGTAATGGTGTGTGACGGTGTGTGTGACGGTGTGCGTAAGGTGGTTTATGATGGTATTTGATGGTGTGTGATGTTGTGAGGTGGTGTGTGATGGTGTGTGATGGTGTGTGATGTTGTGAGGTGGTGTGTGATGGTGTGTGATGGTGTATTTGATGGGGTGTGATGTGAGGTGGTGTGTGATGGTGTGTGATGGTGTATTTGATGGTGTGTGATGGTGTATTTGATGGCGTGTGATGGTGTATTTGATGGTGTGTGATAGTGTATTTGATGGCGTTTGATGGTGTGTGATGGTGTGTCATGGTGTATTTGATGGCGTTTGATGGTGTGTGATGGTGTGTGATGGTGTATTTGATGGTGTGTGATGGTGTGTGATGGTGTATTTGATGGCGTTTGATGGTGTGTGATGGTGTATTTGATGGCGTTTGATGGTGTGTGATGGTGTATTTGATGGCGTTTGATGGTGTGTGATGGCGTGTGATGGTGTATTTGATGATGTGTGATGGTGTGTGATGGTGTATTTGATGGTGTGTGATGGTGTATTTGATGGTGTGTGATGGTGT
>JAAGKR010005336.1:22500-51992 GCA_011419295.1 Clarias macrocephalus | reverse complement strand
ATATATATATATATATATATATATATATAATAACTATATAATAATAGTTATAATTACTTCAGTAATTCTATAATAATATCTAAAGTGTACAGAACACTTATTGTAAGTGTACAGAGTTTCCCATCAGCGCAGCTCCTTTAAGGCTCCCATTCCACTGAGCCGAATTTGCTACCGAACTCTTGCTGACATCTCCGGATTTGAAATCAGCTCTGTTGTTGCGGTCGGTACGAATTCGGTTAATTTTTCAAGAGTAGCAACCCCACATTGAGCCGTCAATGATATAAATGAATGCTACTCAGTGCATTTTGACACGAGGCAATAATGATGTGTTATTGACATCGTATTCAATAGCGAGCTGTTAAGGAATTTAATGATGTTCTACCGAGCCTTAAATAATTGATAGTAAAACTGTACCATCACTATAAACATGAAGCATAATTAAAACAAAGCTACAAACTATCACAGAGGTTTTCAAATGGGACATACTGTATGCCCCGCCTGCACTCTCTCATACACAGGTATACTGCGGCCGGAGCACACCGTCACGATGCTCTGCCACTTTGTTCTCTCCAAGTAAAGACAATAATATTCATGTAATCCCCTAACAACATTTACAGCTGTGTGAAAACATTAGTCACATGCAAAAAGCTCCATGCAAATGTACCAGCTGTAGTAAACAGCGATGGCAGTGAAATAATATTTCCCAAAAAGGGAAATGCAATGTCAGTGTCATTGAAATACTGTATGTGCACTGAGTTTAATTACGTAGCAATATTGCATAAGGAGAACACTGCAGAAATAGGAGGTCACTACAATGATACAAGAAGAAAATAAGACTTTTTATATAAGTGGATATCTGTGTGCTTGATGGAAGTTCATGCATGTGATGGTCATCTCTCCTGTAGTCTGCTTCTGGAGAACTGAATCATCTTTATAGAAATCAGCACCAGAGTCTGAGATCTTTGTGTTGCGATATAAACAGTGTAAAGGCAGAGGATTTCCCTCAGTTACAGGATGGACAGGACTCTCCAGGATCACATCACCATCTTTAGGAAAGAGAAAGATGACAGTGAAAGCACTGAAAGTGTCTAAAATACAACTGTAATGTTAACATACATGAGTCTATAGTCTACTGTTTTATGTGACATCACTGTATGACAGCACTGCCATATTCATGGCCAAACATTATGGAAGATACAATAGCAGTCTAAAAGATTGATATTCAATCTGTATTCCTGAGCTAAATACATTTTCTGGGCATTTATCTGAGAAAGATGTACAGAGGTTTTATGTTCAATGCTTTTTGTTCCCTTTTGTTGTTTTCTAAATAATCATTATATTTCTGTAACATATCTGTTGGCTATAGCTACATATAGTATCTACCCAAGTTACACAGTTCACTGGCTTGCTTTAGCTCACAGTTAATGTCAACACAAACGTTTTGCTTTCTGTTTATGCAGCTAGATAAAGTAGCATGTATTTATTTATTTACTTTTATTTATTTATTTTTATGTTTCTGCCATGCTGTTGAGCACCTCAGCAATTTAAATTATAATGAGTTTAAATTACAATCAATCAGAATAATGGAAATGCGAAATAATAAATATTTGCGTATAATGTGAATAGTCAGCCTTTATTGAAACTTGCTGTGATAAAGAGACACGACAAGGACATCACAGTCAGAGAGGCAGAAGAGGAACTTACAATGGTGTAAGAACTAAAGCAATCAGTGCTTCAGAAACAAGATGTGATGATTTTAATAGAAAATCTATGAGCTAGAAAGAGAGAAAACAAAGAAGGTAAAATGGTTATGAAATTATACTTTTGAAAGGAAACTAAAGGAGTTTTAAAAAATGAAGGAGTAATAAAGCAGACAAAAAAGTTAAAAGTTTTAAATTCTTCTAAGTTAATTTTCTCTGCTTTAGGACAGTGGGGACAAGTCACTGCTTCATGTGAAATGCTAAGATAACAATGATATATAGATAGATAGATAGATAGATAGATAGATAGATAGATAGATAGATAGATAGATAGATAGATAGATAGATAGATACTCTGATTTAATGTTTAACAGTAACGAAAAAAAAAAGTTTTTTTTTTTTTTTTTTTTTTTTTTTTTTTCTGAAGTGTATGTAAGTATCTGGTTTCAACTGTAGATAGAAAGCCAGTATCAGTCAAAGGTTTGGGCACATTTGGATTTATTTTCTACATTTTTTTTTCTTTTTCAAAACTATAATAATATCACATGTGGAATTAGGTAACTAAGTAACAACAGTGGCAGTCAGTTGTTCTTTTAAGACATGAAGGTCAGTTGTTCTGGAATAGTTCTTGCAAGAACTGTATTGTCAAGTGCATTTGTAAAACCAATTAAGCACCGTGATGAAACTGACTCTCATGAAGACCTTCTCAGGAAAGCAAAACCAAAACTTACCTCTGCTGAAGAGGAGAGGTTCATTTAGAGTTACCAGCCTGTCAAACAAGTAGTGTATAGTATAATGTTCTGGGCAAAAAATGGTTTTAAAGGAGTAACAGAACCCCAACAAATACCCCTTTTTGTTCATCTCTGGGTGTTAACTTGTGCCTCTGTCCTGAACAATGCATGGGCATTCCCTGTAATGCCTGTTTATGGTAACTTGAAATGTGCAAAGCTGTGGGGGGAAAATGTAATAAAAATCTAGCTATTACATGTACAGTAGCTATTATAATTCCATGTAGCCTTTATTTAACATTTTGTATATGAGGACAAACTCATGCGTTTCTGATTGATTGGGAGATAATAAGAATTATGGGTATTATCGTAATGCGAGAGTGTAAAATTCCATCGGCTCCAAAAAGCTCCCTGAAATCTCAGGGACTGATGACCTTTAAACTTTCCTTTTTTTTTTTTTTTTTTTTTTTTTTGCATAGGCAAATTTCTGACTGCATAGAAGAAGACATGAATAATAATAATAATAATAATAATAATAATAATAATAATAATAATAATAATAATAATAAGGAGACATGATTCTGTGTACTGTAGTGTTTGTAAGTGCAACATAAAACATGAAGCATAAAGGAATGCAGAAAATGTTGTTCATTATTATCCCTTGTCACTTTTTTGTCTGGTTTCCCCCATTGTGTAAAATGTCCACGTGATCCAAATGACCCAAAAACTATAAAAACAAAGAGTAATTGAGTTGTAGACCTTTATTTAAATTCACCATAGATTTTAGATTTTACATTCATCCAGTCAGTGATGATTAAATCTCAGTCTGTTTGACAATGAGCAGAAAAACAGAACATGAAGGCTGTTGTTGTTTGTAAAAAAATATTGTTTATTTATGCTAATTTCAGATAACAAATATATATAGCAAGTTTACAATTCATTGTACTGCTTAGATTACTTACAAATTAAAACTATTCATTTGCATTTAATGAATTAAAACATTATTGAGCAATGATAAATAAAAAGTAGGTTAAATTTTAATGTTAAAAGAGTGTAAATTCTTATACATTAAGATAAACAATTCATTCTTTTTAATCTATTTGACTTTGTATACTTTATATACTTTATAATAAAAATTAACATTTTGTAATCCACCCTAATGAATAAAACAAATGATATAATCAAAACTATGAAATACAGTGTTTGGAAAGTAATATTCATAATGATGGATGAAAACACAATAACAAAAGCTACTATAAAAAAAATACCATAAGAAGATTTTGCTAAGGGTAATTATTAATCAAAGCTCTTAACAGGATGTGTACAAACGTATATTTCTTTTGGTTCTATAACACTTAACACATACTGGTGGATATAAAAGGCAATAAAACAGAGGACAACAAAAAGAGGGTACATTCTATTACTCAACATTATATACACGCACACACACACACACACACACACACACACACACACACACACACACACACACACACACACACACACATACATACATACATACAGTCATTGAGATCAGTATTAAAAGTTATCAACACTGTCAGCTTAAAGCCAATTCCATCCCTCCAGCTCTTTATAAAAGATAAAAAAGATATCATTTTAAATAAATTCACCTTCTTGAAGCTACAACAAACTCTGTAATATGTCTTCACCATGTTTTTTTTGGTTGTTTCAACAATTCCTGATTAGAGACTTCAGACTTTCTTCATTGACCTACAAATAAAGGACAGTTTATATCACTTAATCATTGAGTATATGAATATTATTGAGTGTCAATTATCAAATATTTTGTAGAACTCTGTTTAAATATTAAGTGTAATAAATTGCAAATATCTCTGTTTCCATAAGCAATACTGTTATCTTGAGAGGTTGTGTACATGCTTTGGGATTATCTTACCTTTATCTGTGTTCTGCTTCAGTTCTGAGTACACCGTGGCATCTCTCTCACTGCTCTTTCCTAGTTGTCAACAATAAATGCTTTAGAATTCACTAACATACATGCACATTCTATTAACTCCTTAACGTTTCATAAATGCATTTAACTTTATTACCTTATATAATGTGGTTTTTGAATTATTCAGGGTGGTTACTGAATATGCTTTAATTAAGATTATTAACTGTCAAATAATCAAAAGGTTTAAAGAGCTTAATTAAACTGAAACAATGGACATTCTGCACTGCATACAGTACATTGAAAGAATTTAGTCCCACCATGCTTTTTCTTGGGTTTCTTTAAATTTTTCAGTTGAATGTCAGCATAAGTCACATCACTCGGTTGAGTGGCAGCATCTATAAAGAATAAAGATGGAGCATTTTCCACATTGTTTATGTATCTGTATGAATAATCACCTAAGAAACTTTTAAGATCTATTATGCTATATGTACATGATGTTGTCTGCAACCATTGTTTACCATAAAGTAAAATTAAAATATAATAATAAACATCATCTTCAGTAACTGCTATACAGGCCCACTCCCTGGCACTACCTCATGATTCACTTATGTGAGCACTCTGTATTAGTCTTTAAGCTGTCTGCAAAGCATTCTGGGTTCTCCTCCTGCAGACTGCATCTACTGAAATGGATTCGGCAACTATGCTAATTCTTTCCACCTGTACTTTATTTTTCTACCCATCCTGAGGCATCTGGAGATTGTGCCAGCTCCAGTAGACAGAGGTCAACCCTGTGAGGATTCTGAGGCATCCAGAGACAATTTCTGTTGTATTGAACTTCCAGCTGCCTAACACACATGATGCTGTTATATAATTCCTGTTATCCGTTATCACACAAATGAGGATGGGTTCCCTGTTGAGTCTGGTTCCTCTCAAGCCGACACCCTTGGCTTGCTCATCAGGGACAATCTCATTTTTTATCTATACGCATTTTTCTCACTCATACACACTTTCAGAAATTTTCTTTTCATTTTGTGAGCTGCTTTGCGACAATGACCATTGTTAAAAGTGCTACATAAATAAAATTGAATTGAAAGACATATTTTTTGTATGTAGAAAGCTTGCATCATTTCATAAAGAAATTAATTTACATCAGCACATTATATATATATATATATATATATATATATATATATATATATATATATATATTTTTTTTTTTTTTCAAACTAGTTTCCTGCAGTAGTCTAACCAGTCTGCTTCTTTTCTCTAGTGGCGATACGTGAGTGCATCATATTATTGGTTCCAGCTACAGAATCATCTAAAACAAAAAATAATAGAATTGGTTCAAAAGCTCTTGTAATGTTATGTCCCTAGGTCTCTCATATTTAGCCACAAAAAAAAAAATGCATGCAGACTCTAAATCTAAATATGCTGTATTTATAGTTAATGCAGTCTGACTTGCAGGCTGACTGCTGTCCTGAATTACTGCAGAGGGAGTCTGATATGCTACACCTTCTCAATAGAGTAAAGCAGTGACACAGGTTAAAACACTGCCAACTTAACAAAAGTATTATGTACTGTAACATAACAAATGGCATCTGTCTAGAAGTAGCTTATTGTTCTGTGGTCAGAAAGAGCTGATTATCAAACCTTTTTTCTTCCTGTAGCGCAGCAGCAGCATCAGTAAGATCATTAAGATGACAAACACGAAGGCCAAACTCAGTCCTATAATCACACCAGTGGATCCTGAAGCTGAACCTAGGGAAAGAAGTGAATCCAGATATCTAATCACTGCATACGGAAATAATATTGTTACAAATCTAACACAAGTAAGTGTAAGTAGACGTGGTTTCCTCACCTCTGACTGAAACCCAGCTTTTGGGTGACTCTCCTCTCTCTGGGTGTGTACAGTGGTAGAAACCTTCATCTGACTTTGAGACACTACTGATGGTCATCTCTCCTGTAGTCTGCTTCTGGTGAACTGAATCATCTTTATAGAAATCAGCACCAGAGTCTGAGATCTTTGTGTTGCGATATAAACAGCGTAAAGTCAGAGGATTTCCCTCAGTTACAGGATGGACAGGACTCTCCAGGATCACATCACCATCTGTAGGAAAGAGACAAACAACATTGAAAACATAAAGAATCTAAAATACAAGTATAATTCTAACATACAGGATTCCATTGATCTGTTCCATATGTTATGTTACTGCACACTGTACACATTTATGTGTTATACACACACTGCCATATTTATGAACTATGGACATACCAGTCCAAAATATTAATATCCAATCTGTATTACTGAGCCACTTAAATTATCTGGGCATTTATCTGAGACAGATGTGCAGAAATTTCATGTTTGTTATCTTCCTGTACATATATGTTGGCTATAGCTACAGTACAGTACATACAGCATCTACTCAAGTTACACAGTTTATTGGCTTGTTTTAACTCATAGTAAATATCAATGCAAACATTTAGTTTTTTATTTATGGAGGTCGATAAAGTAGCATTGTTTATTTATTTATCCATTTATATATATATATATATATTTATTAATTAGGTCTCACTTCTGACCAATCACATCATTAAGTGACAGTCAATTATAAGTGAAGTAATCTACATGGAAACAATTGGTGAGAACATTACATACTGTAATGAACTATGTTAATGTATTGTTAAAGCCTCCACCGCCCCAGGGATTACATTTATTATTATTATTATTATTATTATTATTATTATTATTATTAGGGCTGAAACGATTCCTCGAGTAACAAAAAAATGATCGAGGTAAAATCTTCTGCTTTGAAGCTTCTTTTAATTAATTTTAAAAGCTTGCTTGTTTTTGCGCAATTATTTGTTTGGCGTGACACAGCGCAGTTCCAGATGCAAGCCGCCAGTAAACACAGATGGAGAAGAAGCGCTTACATCACCCACAAAGCGGAAGGAGACGCAAACAGTTAGCTGTGTATTGATTTGAGGGAGCGTTCTGTTGCGACCTGAAAAATGGAAGGGAGCGATAAAAATATATTAAAATGTATTTTAAAGTTTGCCTTAGTATACTTAAAGTCATTTGAAATACCTTTTTTTTTTGTCTTTGCATCTGAGAACAGGCTTTAAAATAAGAATGTATGGTACTGTAAACTGTAATGCACTCAATTCATCAAAGTCAACTTTAAGCTATTCCTTGTATTGTGAATAATGACAATGTAAAATTTTAATAAATTGATTTTATATTGTATGCCTTTAAAAAATAAAAGTATTTTTTTCTAAAAAGAAAACCAATTAATCTTTGTTTCTCTTATATATTTTACATAACATTAAGCAAAAGTACATTTTATCCGATTACTTGAATAATCGATAACATTTTTGGTAGAATACTCGATTACTAAAATATTCAATAGTTACAGCCCTAATTATTATTATTACTATTATTATTATTTCAGGCAATTTTATTTTGCACCCAGTACTGTTGGGCTTCGGTACTCTAGAGACCTCAGACTCTTTGACTCTGTACAGAGGTGAATTATGGATTGAATATATAAATGTCAGTGAATAGTAGATTTGTCACTGTCTGTGCTGCTTTCAGACCTGTGTACCTCGTTTCTGAGACTTGTTATGAATAAAATATTATGGTAATAATTATGAGAGCTACAAGAAAGAGACTATGTGACTAAAACAGATCAATAGGCCTGGAAATGCATATGTTGCATTGGAGGGAATCTCCAGTTAAATGGTTTTCAAATATCCTTTTTTTATTGCACGATCTGGCATCAATACAAGGGGCGTTCAAGTCAAGTCAGGATTGTGTAGAATAACAGAACACAATTATGAGTGTAAAAACTCACTTTTTCCCTCTATATAATCCCCTGTTACACCAATGCACTTATTCCAGTGTTTCACTAGTGCTTGAATTCCATCAAGGTAGAAAGTTTTCTCACTACACTGGAACCACGATTAGACTTCCTGCTTCACATTGAAATGCTGGTCTCTTTCTGGAGACCTCTGTAACTGACTTTATGCATTCATTCATGAGAAATTTCTAACAAGTTCAGGTTTGACTTAAACGCCCTTTGGATAATCCACAGGCTCTGACATCCGTTAGCAACATTTTTCTATTATTCTATCATTTAAAGTACTCTACTCACTTAAAGTAACTATTGGCAGTAACTAATGAATGTATAAAAATATTCAATTCAATATATATATTCAATATATATATATAATGTTAGGTCTGGTTTTGTGTATTAAACTACCACTAATGTGAAGTGCTGATGATAAGGGACTCACTGTGCACTGTGATGTTGAGAGAATGACTGCGTCTTCCAGCTTCAGACTGACACCAGTAAACTCCAGTGTGTGATGTAGAGAGGGAGCTGATGTTACATGTAGATCCTGAAACTGATGAACAATTGTACAGTGTCTCACTGTGTGTGTATCCTCTCACTGTCCATCCAGTAGAGTCTCTCTGGTCCTCACAGCTCAGTGAGAGAGAGTCAGCAGTAAAGTGTTGAGTTCTGCTGGGACTGATGATCAGAGACACTGAAGGAGATTCATCTGGTAATAAATGTATTAATATTATATTGAAATTCATGGCATTATAATATTATTTTTTTAAAGTTAAAAAAGGTTAAATTTAATTAAGGTTAAGTAAAATAAAAGGTTTGAAGCAGGAATTAAGGATGATAATAAATGAAATTGTACAGTTAGAAGCAATATGAATAATTGAGAAACTGTGCACCAAGGCTCAATAACAAGGCTCAAAAAACTTAGACATATATTTATTTACATATTATTGCACACATATTACATGGATGTCAATATAATAATATGATTTCTTTAAATGAAAAAATATCTAAATGATTTAAGAATGATATTAGATTAAACATAGAGCATATAGGATACAAGCAATAACAATAATATAGTGAGTTATTTTACACTAAGGCTAAATAAGAAATCCCCCAACACCCTGCCGAATTCAAACTCAAGCATGATAATGGAGAAGATTTCCTATGTTGTGACACGGCTCACATGTTCAGTGTTGTGCAGAATCACTTAACAGAAAATATTTTACTCACCAATAACATTTACCCAGAGTGCACCACTGTAGTGTGTGTAGTAGACTGGGTTTCCTCTTCCAGCTCTGCACCTGTACTGACCTCCATCAGAGACACTAACTGATCTGATGGTGTAGGAGTGTGTATCAGTCTCAGTCTCAGTGCTCTGTGCGGGTCTGATCCAGTAAATCTTCCATCCAGCAGACTGCAGCTTCAGTGTACAGGTCAGAGTCACTGAGTTTCCTGTCACTGCAGCTCCTTTAAAGTCTGACGCGAGCTCAGGTTTAGGTTTTTCTGTTTAAAATTAGATGCACAGTTTAGGAGAAACATAATAATTCCTGCACTAATCATCTCTACGAACTAAAAACTTTCTTTGTGATGATTTTGATCTCAGTTAAACAATACGCCTACACTCTGATGAAATGTTGTCTTGTTTCTGTAAACGCACCGTTGGAGGGTTCATGTTGGTTCAAATGAGATGTAGTGGGTCATTTACAAATGAACACTTGGTTTGGGTTATTTTGACCCAACAACTGGTTTATTCTTTATTCTCTGTTCTCTCAAACAGCAGCCTGCAAAGTGTTCAAAATATTACTGTTATTGTGCCACAAAGTGTAGTTTAAGAGTTGTTTAAGCGAGAATGGATGGTGTGTACAGCTCTAAACATCAATCGCTTATGAAAGATATCGTCTATTTAAAAAATTCCCCCACTGATTTCAGAGATTTGAGCTCCAGGCAGTCCTGCGGTGCTCCGCGCTCATGTAGCCGCCCAACACAGCCTCACCTTGGAAAGAACCTATAAAAACTATTGCTGGCTGTGAAGTTTCTGTAGTGGTTAAAACAGTGAATTTATTTTATTCTGGGTATTTCTAACTGCCAATCTTTGATATAATATGGCTATGGTATAATATATCGGGGCTGTGTGACGCATCCTGTACTGTGTGCTCTTTTTGCAATATACTCGGTGTCCTCAAACCCTCGAGTGTGCACTTCCAAGTCAAGTCTGTTCCTTGCGTACATGGCATGATGAACTTTCTGGATTTGTCACTTCTGAAGCGAGGGGCACGCCACTTAAAGCTGGCAGTATTTTATGGTAAGTTAATATGATTTTTTATCTAAATTTTAAATGTTATAGTTGTGGTAGTGTAACCCTACGCAAATTTGGTGGTAAGCTAATATAGCTTTCTCCTTTGAATGTTCAGCTGCTGATATCAACACTATAATAGTGTATCATTTTTATCACCTATTAACAAGCAGGGTTAGGCAGCCATCCCAATTTTTTAAATAATTTTTTTATTACTTCTCATTTCATTCGATTCAGCATCTGGCTGTGACTGTTGGTAACCACTAGGGGCAGCCTTGAGCCTGATACCGAGAGAGAAGTAGATTTTTGTTTTTGCTGCATGGCAGAGAGGACACTAAGTTTAGTGTGCTGTCCTGTGCCCGTGCGCAGCCATTACAGACTGGGATTTCTTTTTGTTCAAAACTGCCATTTATTGAAAATAGGTAAGCAACAAGTGTATTTTTTTTTCTTTTTTTTTTTAATTTGTAATATAAAATGTTAAGAAACAATGTTTGTGGTTGTAGAGGGGATTAGCTACAGTGTTATCTCATGCTATCACATGTTGAACATTCATGTTGTTAATATGGGATGTAATTTTTAAAAGTCTTTTTTTGTACTCGAGTAAGTTTTTGGGATGTTATTGTTAGCGTGTAGTAGAGCTACAGTCTGGAATGTGTTTATGTGTGTATATAACTTTTAATCACTTTATAAGAAAAGTACTGTAGATTTTTATTTGCTACATCGCTGAGAGGAGAGAAAGTTTAGCGTGCTTTCCTGTGCACGTGCGCAGCCACTACAGACTAGATTTCAAGTTGATTTCAAGGTTCACAAGTAAGACCTTCCCAGTATTTTGAGGAAATACATACCCCCAATACCCCCCACCCCCACCAAATACACTTATTTTCTATTTTATATTCTTTGGCAAACTTTCTGGATTCGTCAATTTTGACTGGATCATGCTCAGAGCACTCAATATTTTATGAGTTAATGTGAATTTTATAATAAGTTTTATTAGGCGCCAGCATATTTTATTGTTCAGATTAAATGCTTTGATATTGGGGTGTGGGGTTAATGTTTCTCATTCTGTTTATTTCTTATTCAAAAAATGAGAGAAATTCGTCATTGTTAAGTCGTAGTTGAAAACAAGCTGCATCCTTATGAAATATTCTGTCAAAGTTGTGAATTCATCACTTAAATATCATATTCATCTAGGGTTAGTTGAGTCTAGACATATCAGCAGAACAGAGAAAACACATCTCACATTAAATCAAACATCTCAAAAGATTAAATGAAACATATAAAAGTTTCGACCAGTAGCAAGTCCCCACATGATGTGATTTTTCTATTCTTCAATATTGTGTGGTTTATTATAGGTAAATAATGATCTGTTTATTTTACATACATTACTCTCTTAGTGAATATTATTACAGTTTAAAAACATGTAGATTTTTCTTGGTTATGCTCCTGGTTATGTTTCATTACAGTGAATTAATAAATTATGCTTTAGTTCATGTAACCAGTGTGTGTGAGATGAGCTTATTGGTAGAATACTGTGTTTATCAAAAATAAAAATTATAAACCCACAACCTGTGTGCACTAAAGGCCTTGGTAACATAGTTGTATACAAAATATAGTTCTACACTTTCCACTATTAATAAAACAGACAACTGAACTAAAACACACTCACCTGATACAGTCAGTGTAACAGCAGCACTGGTCTGTGTGTATTTTGGTTTTGATGACTTTGTTCCTTTACATGTATAATCACCTTTATTAGACTCTTTAACATCAGTGATTGTGTATGTTTTCTCTCCTGCAGCATCACTGAGTTCTTTATTATCTCTATACCAGTGGTACTGCCAGGATGCTCCAGTCTGTATCTCACATGTGAGAGTGACGCTTTCCCCAGTGAACACACTCTCAGCTGGCTGCACTTTCACAGACTTTGAACTTGCTAGAGAAAAATAGCAAAAACAAAGCAATAAACAAATAGAGAAACAATTAACTATATTATATAATTAGACAATTAGAATGCTTAAAAACTTACTAAGAACAATTCACTGTCTCCTAATTTTAAATCTGTAGCAGGGTTGCCAGATGTCCCTAAATCCCTAAATGTACAATAATTTCATGTCATAGTTTTTGGAGTCACAGTTTAACAGTGTGGATCTGATCTGGAATCAGTCTGGTTCCATTCTATTCATTTTATATAAACTCACGGCCGCCTCACTGCACACGCTGACCTGCGCTGAAGCCCCAGGGCCTGAAAATCATTCATCAGGAGTCAATAATAAAAACACATTTTGTGATTTAACGAATTTTCCCTCACTTGATATTCATGTTTCTGGCTGCTGATTGGTCCAATTTACAAGTGACCCACGTGGGCACCGAGACACAGCAGCCTATCAGAAGGTAGAGGAACCGTTTCAGCACGTGACGTAATTAAATGTGAGTGACAGGTGAAGGTTGTGTGTAGCGAGGTCTAAATGTCTGACCAGAAGAAATGTGAGAGCGCGGCTTATAAAAGAAAGCCGTTAGAAGAGAAAGAGCTTCGTGATGAGGAATTAATTTAAACTTTCAGGATTCTTTAAATCTGTAAAGAAAAATGAAGGAGAGTCAGGATCATTAACGAGCGGAGGAGGAGCCATAAATAACGGAAACAACCGGAGATGGACAGACAGGAGGACCGTTACTGAGGTGTGTGTGTGTGTGTGTGCGTGTGTGTGAGAGAGAGAGAGAGATTCATAGACCTCGCCGAGGCTGAAAGAGGAACCTGTTACTTTGATTAGTTTATATATTGTACATGTAGTCCGCTACTTCGATTCCTGAAGCACATTCTTAAGTCGAATTTGTTTGTTTGTTCAGACAAAGTGAGTCTTGTATGCCTGTGATACAAATATACCATATAAAGCATACTGATCCACCTGACACACACACACACACACACACACACGCGGATGTTGACTTTTACTTAGACTTCAAACTGAGTTTGCGTGGGGAATCCCTGACACCATACTATAAGTGTTTTCCACATGCTTGGACTGTGAACTCTGTTTTTGTCCAAAATCTGTCCAAAATGTACAAAATTAGGATTATTCACCATCAGGACCGCTTTACAGGACAGACATTTTCTATCACCGTGCACCCGGACTGATTTATTGAAACCAGTGATGCTGACTCATTTTTCCGGCACCCAGGCACATACAATATACTGTACTTTTTGCTCATTAACTTACACACTGAAAATATTGAATATAATTGTAAATATTCGTATCTGGTGCACTAGAGTCTAGATACAGTAAATCTGCTCAAATGTAAATGATTAAACTCTGTCAAACAACAATCACTACAGATGAAGTAAATGTAGATCACAATTTAAAATACAGACTCAACACTTAATGATCTTACTGTACTGAAAATTCATATCTATACTATCTGTACTACAGAACTAGAGTGTGTTAGCTCTCATACACTGTAAAAAAAAAAGTAAATATAATGCTGTGGTGTTTACAAGGTAAAAGAGCCCTTCTATAGCCTTATCCACAGCTGGAGGACGAGAGCATCTCAGCAGTGTCACTCTAAGTGTAGAGAGAATACAGCGTCAGAGACACACCTGGACAAGACTTAATGAGTCACTGTCATAGTGGATGTGTTTATAGCACTGAGTGAGTGCGTGTGTGAGTTTGGGCACGTGGGTCGTACGCTTACTGTCACAGCACTAAATGATGATTTCACAGTCATTGTGTTTTCATAATCAATAGCTGGACATGCCAAAGGTTGTCTCTCCACTATATGCCCTTTTACAAGACTGCAGAGGTGAGTGTGGGTTATAAAACAGCAGAAAATCATGTTTTACAGAGAGACTATAGAGAGAACCCTGAGCAGCTGTATCAGTGCCAGGTTTGGGAACTGCACCATTTCGAACCACAAGACCCTGCAGCCACTCATAAGAACAGGAGGAGAGATCAACATCTAGGCCTCTCTTTCTTGCTTCATGAACATTTACACACCATGCTACATTGTCCACCAGCACTGTTAATGACCACACACACACACACCCATACACACTTTTTACACTTCTGCTATCTGGAAAATAAATTAACACTCTAACTTTGACACTTTAATATGACTTTGAAAATAAATCCAACAAAAACGACGTGAAATAAGAAGCGCTGAACATTTACTGATTGAAGTAGTTATCTGTATTGAGTTTCAGTTCAGCTTCAGGCTCTGGGCTTTACACACTCTGTTTTCCTGCAAAATTTAAAACTAAGCGAGACCAATGAATCTCAACTCAGTTTAAGCGTGCGTGCGTGTTCGTGTGTGTGTGTGTCATTGGGTTTCCTTTCAGTGCTGCTCCTTTAAGGTCTGATGTGAGCTCAAGTTTAGGATTTTCTGTAAAAGGTTAAATACAGTTGAAGAAGTCAAGCTGTCTTTACTGAACTAATAAATTCTAGAATGAAGTTGGACATCTTTCCCATGTGCAAGTCATTTCTCTTTCCAGTATGGATCTCTCGTTCCAGTGCGCATGTGTGTTTGCTTTTTTGGTGTGTGAGAGTATTCTCTTTCTGGGATAGGTTCATAAGTAATGCTAAATCTAAAGCACAAGGCACTATGGCCGGGCAATTCAACTATATTGTTCAGACAGGGCGTTTCCCTAAGCTGATATTATTTGCTTGTCAATTACACTGAATTGAGACAGACAACTACTTTATCATGTTTTATAACAGTTAGTAATTTGATTTATCATTTTATGATATTTGGGGGGGTTCTCATGGCCGGGTGTCACACCACCCCCACTCCTAGAGAAATTACAGCTATGGAATCTATAGTGAATTCTTCCATGATTACTTTAGAATATTCACTAAATGTGTGACTGGATGCTATTAGCAGATAAATAGTTTAGTTATTGTCAATGAAACTATCACAAATAAGGAGTTTAATATATTATGTTTAACAGAAACCTGGATTAAAGAGAATGAGTATGTAGCTCTAAATGAAGCTAGTCCTCCTGGATAAAGCTACACACACCAGCCTGGCTAACTGGTAGATGTGGAGGCGTCACGGTTACTTACAATGATAATCTGAATATCGTACAAAAACAAGGACACAAATTTATTGTATTTGAAGTTCTCAAAGTAATTAAACCGTGTACAGTAAGTGTTGCTGTGCTGTACGAGTGTTGCTGTGTAATCTACTATTACCCATCATTAAAATTTTTGTTTGGAATAATATACATATTTTAATTTATTGTAATACAATTCAATTTTCATTTCCTTGCTTTTTTTGAAGATGTTACTTACTTTTTTGTTTCTCAACACCACAAAAAGTCATTTTACAAAGAATTACAAGTGAAATGTGAATAAATAATTTACAGAAATGAATAGAAAAACTAAATTCTGGTGACCTGCTGCAGACTTTCCAGAATGGTCCAAGTCTGGTGGTCAAGTTAAGTAAAAAAAAAAAAAAAAGTTTGTAAATTTAGTTTTTGGTTCAAATAAATGATGTGTAAAGGCCCACATATTTTCAAAAAATGTTTAATCTGACAGAAAAAAGAAATCATTCTAACTGGCCGCTGTTTCCAGCTGTGCATGAGCTGTTTCCTGATTGGCCAGTTCGGTATGAGAAGCATTTTCCATCAGCTATAACACACACATGACGCAGTGAGTCGCCCTTAACATTCTGATTCCAATCGAAATCTGGTGAATTGTTTTGCTTAAATTTACATAATGTTCATGCCTTTGATTTTATTTTTAAAGTCTATTGTACGCTTAATATGTAATAAAATCACAGTGTCCAATGTTGGTGGACTGGTATTTTCCAGACAGATAACATGTTTAAACAAACAAAAGTTTCAGCTGTGTCTGTCCAAATGTCAAGCAAAAAAACAAAAAACCATGATGTGTGTACTAAAGATATTTTTAAATCAGTTTAAACAAAATACATCTGTACACTTTACACTATTAGTAGAACAGACCATATGTGAAATAAAACACACTCACCTGATACAGTCAGTGTAACAGCAGCACTGGTCTGTGTGTATTTTGGGTTTGATGACTTTGTTCCTTTACATGTATAAACACCTTCATTAGACTCTTTAACATCAGTGATTGTGTATGTTTTCTCTCCTGCAGCATCACTGAGTTTTTCATTATCTCTATACCAGTGGTACTGCCAGGATCCTCCAGTCTGTATCTCACATGTGAGAGTGACGCTTTCCCCAGTGAACACACTCTCAGCTGGCTGCACTTTCACTACAGGCTTTGAACGTGCTAGAGAAAAATTGCAAAAACAAAGCAATAAACAAATACAGAAATAGTTAAATATATTCTTAAACAATAAAATAATTGATGTTTCACTGTCTCCTAATTTTAAATCTGTAGTAGTGTGGCCAGATGTACGATCAATAATGGTAAAAATCGCTAAATTTCATGTGATAGTTTTTGGTGTCACAGTTTAACAGTGGGGATCTGATCTGGAATCAGTCTGGTTGTTCATTTTATATAAACTCAAGGCCGCCTCACTGCACACGCTGACCTGCACTGAAGCCACAGGGTCTGAATATTATCTATCAGGAGCCAATAATAAAAACACATTGTTTTGTCTCTCGCATAATATCTATGTTTGTAGCTGCTGATCGGCCCAATTTACAAGTGACCCACGTGGGCACCATGACACAGCAGCCAATCAGAATGTAGAGGAATGTTTTCGGCAATCAACTGTGAGTGACAGGTGAAGGTTGTGTGTAGCGAGGTCTGAATCTCGGACAAGAAGAAATGTGAGAGCGCGGCTTATAAAAGAAAGCCGTTAGAAGAGAAAGAGCTTCGTGATGAGAAATTATTTCAAACTTTCAGGATAATTTAAAACTGTAAATGAGAATAAAGGAGAGTCAGGATCATTAACGAGCGGAGGAGGAGCCATAAATAACGGAAACAACCGGAGATGGACAGACAGGAGGACCGTTACTGAGGTGTGTGTGTGTGTGTGTGTGTGTGTGTGTGAGTGAGAGAGAGAGAGTCATAGACTCCAAAAGAAGAAGCGGTTACTTTGATTAGTTGTTTATAATCTGTAATTATTAGTGTTTCTGCAGACAGGTTTTTTTTTGGTAATACAGAGTGGAATCACTTTCACTTCTCTTAGCTTCATAATCACGTAGTCTACAGGTGAAACTCGAAAAATTTGAATATTGTGAAAAGTTCATTTATTTCAGTAATGCAACTTAAAAAGGTGAAACTAATATATGAGCGAGATTCATTACATGCAATTCAAGCTGTGATTTGTCATAATTGAGATGATTATGGCGTACAGCTCATGAAAAACCCCAAATCCACAATTTCAGAAAATGTGAATATTACATGCAATCAATAAAACAAGGATTGTATATAGAACAATATCGGACCTTTCAAAAGTATGCATATGTACTCAGTACTTGGTTTGGGACCCTTTTGGAGCAATTACTGCCTCAATGCGGCGTGGCATGAAGGCTATCAGCTTGTGGCACTGCTGAGGTGTTATGGAAGACCAGGATGCTTCAATATCAGCCTTCAGTTCTTCTGCATTGTTCGGTCTCATATCTCTCATCTTTCTCTTGGCAACCTCTATGGGGTTCAGGTCAGGCGAGTTTGCTGGCCAATCAAGCACAGTAATCCCATGATCACTGAACCAGGTTTTGGTGCTTTTGGCAGTGTGGGCAGGTGCCAAGTCCTGCTAGAAAATGAAGTCAGCATCCCCATAAAGCTCGTCTGTGGAAGGAAGCATGAAGTGCTCCAAAATCTCCTGGTAGATCTGCGTTGACCCTGGACTTAATGAAGCACAGTGGACCAACACTAGCAGATGACATGGCTCCCCAAATCAACACAGACTGTGGAAACGTCACACTGGGTTTCAAGCATCTTGCAGTGTGTGCCTCTCTATTCTTCCTCCAGACTCTGGGTCCTTGGTTTCCAAATGAGATGCAAAAGTTGCTCTCATCTGAAAAGAGGACTTTGGACCACTGAGCAACAGATCAGTTATTTTCTTCTTTAGCCCAGGTAAGACGCGTCTGACGTTGTTTGTTGTTCAGGAGCAGCTTGACAAGAGGAATACGACATTTGAAGCCCATGTCCAGGATCCGTCTGTGTGTGGTGGCTCTTAATGCACTGACTCCAGCCTCAGTCCGCTCCTTGTGAAAGTCCCCAACACTTTTGAATGGCCTTTTCCTGACAATCCTCTCCAGGCACTGCGGTCATCCTGCTGCTTGTGCACCTTTTTCTTCCACACTTTTCCCTTCCACATAACTTTCTATTAATGTGCTTTGATGCAGCACTTTGGGAACATCCAACTTCTTTTGCAAATACCTTTTGAGGCTTTCCCTCAAAAGTCAGTGATGGTTTTCTGCACAACTGTCAGGTCAGCATCCTTTCCCATGATTGCACTTCCTACTGAACCAGATTGAGAGACCATTTAAAGGCTCAGGAACCCTTTGCAGGTGTTATGGCTTAATTAGCTGATTAGAGTGGACACTCTCATTGGACACTTTGAGCCGAGAATATTGAACCTTTTCACAATATTCAAATTTTCTGAGATTGTGGATTTGGGGTTTTCATGAGCTGTAAGCCATAATTATCTCAATTATGACAAACCATGGCTTGAACTATCTTGCTTTGCATGTAATGAGTCGATCTCATATATTAGTTTCACCTTTTAAGTTGCATTACTGAAATAAATGAACTTTTGCACGGTATTCAAAATTTTCGAATTTCACCTGTAATTACTTGTGTGTGTGTGTGTGTGTCTGTGTCTGGTATTAAAAGTGTTTAGACTGAACTTTGTGTTTATGCTCAGTAGGCTTAAGTGATTTGCTCTTCTATTAATACAAGTAAGTTATTGTTGTATGAGTATGTATAAGTAGTCACTGGTATGAATACAGAGAGAAACTAATAAGTTTGCTTTGTACACACAGCTGTTAGACACTCTTTATTGTGAGACTCTATGGGCCGTGGGTAGAAAGTAGAGATCATGATGTACCTCTCACTGTAACTGTAACTGCATCACTGAACTCTGACTCATAGTTTCCTCTGCGTGCTTTACAGTAGTACTTTATTCGTCCTTCATTAGAGACTGTCACACTGAGTGTGTTGGTGTCTCGGGCTTTAGGAGACAGAGGATTTGACTTCTGATCGTCTTTGTACCAGAGAAAAGTCCATCCAGTAGACTGCAGATGACAGCTCAGAGTAACTTTGTCTCCAGTGTAGATGGAGCTCTGAGGATTCACTCTCACAGTCGCTTTGGGTTTTTCTGTTGATATTAAATGATGAAGATCTGAATTTACCTTTACAACATGAACAGAACTTTTATCTTTGTCTGTAATTAAACATTCAGATATTGTGTTTATTTTACAGGTTACAGGGATGTGATGTTTATATGAACATTTACATTTAGGCATTTGGCAAACGCTCTTATTGACTTGTTCATACGCAGTACATTATCTACAAAATGAAACTAATGCTTTAACAGAAGTGTAAAGGTCACTGTACTGCACCTGTGAATCTGCTTTTATACGAGATGTTTCATAAATAATGTCTCAAACTTTGCAATAAGGCAATAATTTGAGCATTTAAATCTGTTCTGTGAAATCTATGCAGTGAAACTTTGAAATCACTGGCAGTAAAATCATCTTGATTATTAAAAATAACAATAGTTTCTCCGAAATGTCTTTTTTTATTTTTTATTTTTTTTAAGAATTTAAATGTAAAAGCTGAGAAAAATTGTCACACCAATCAGAATAGCTAATGCATTGTAGTGATATATTTAGAAATAAATTTTTTGGTTACATTAAAATTAGAGTGAAAATCAAATTCTTGTACAATAAAATCTGAAACTAGTAATAGAGCTTACATACACAAGTAATAACATAAACACACACTGACCTGATACAGAGAGTGTAACAGCATCACTGATCTGTGAGAGCTGAGAGTCTCTTCTCGTCCCTCTGCAGGTGTATTTACCCCCATCAGAGTCTCCAACTGAACTGATGATCATCTCCTGTATTGTGTCTTGTAGCTGTGTGTTATCATTCTTATACCAGCTGTATGTCCACTCAGTGTCTCCTCCTGTCTGTATGTCACACCTGAAAGTGACTCTCTCTCCTCTGTTCACCTGTGTATCAGGCTTTATAATCACCACAGGTTTAGGACTCGCTGTGAGGGGAAAATATCATAAATACACACTTTCAAAAACTGTTATTGAATCAATTATTGACATTTTAAAATTATCATTTAAAATGTATATATCCATATACATACAGTATACAAATATAGAATGAACACTAAATAATCATGTTACTGAACAGACAATTAACTACTGTCTTATTATTTGAGTTACAGTGTGTCAGCTTTCATTAAAAAAAAAAAAAAAGGAAATACATTGCTTTGGTGTTTACAAGAATAAACTTGTAGCTGTGATCGCCAGAATAATTCTGTAAACAATAAAGTAAAAAACTGTGTGTGTGTGTGTGTGTGTGTGTGTGTGTGTGTGTGTGTGTGTGTGTGTGTGTGAGAGAAAGTCATCCTACACAGTAGCCAACTCCTTCCCCTCTCTGGTTCCTTCGGCAAACTGGTGTGTGTGTGTGTGAGTGTGAGTGTGTGCTAAATTTGTAGAAATGCTAACTCTAGCATTTGTGGAAAATGCTGAGCCATGTGTAATGTCCCTATGTTGTGACACGGCTCACATGTTCAGTGTTGTGTAGAACCACTTAACAGAAAATATTTTACTCACCAGTAACATTTACCCAGAGTGCATCACTGTAGTGTGTGTAGTAGACTGGGTTTCCTCTTCCAGCTCTGCACATGTACTGACCTCCATCAGAGACAATAACTGATCTGATGGTGTAGGAGTGTGTATCAGTCTCAGACTCAGTGCTCTGTGCGGGTCTGATCCAGTAAATCTTCCATCCAGCAGACTGCAGCTTCAGTGTACAGGTCAGAGTCACTGAGTTTCCTGTCAGTGCAGCTCCTTTAAGGCCTGATGTGAGCTCAGGTTTAGGTTTTTCTGTTAAAAAAATTACTTAAAGATGTCAAGTTGTCTTGATCTAACTTCATAGATAATGCACTTATAGTATAATGACGTGGAGAGAAAAGATGACCCGTGACACATGGTGCACTTTATAGTGCATGTTTATCACAATTCCACATGAAGCAGATGATCAAAGCCATTTCACAAAATGAGACAATCACAATTGAAATATGAATAAACTGTTTACAGAAAAGGAGCTGAATTCAATGGACCTGATGCAGAATTTCTAGATATTTCTTATCTGCCAGTCAAGTCTGAAAAACCTGTGTTGAAGATCGTTGTCCCTCTCTCCCCGGGTCAACAAGTGTCGTGCCAGCTGTTAATTCTTCCATAATTTTTTAAACCTAACATATAGTGTGGTTAATATTGAATATAACCAAAGCTATGAATATTGTTGGACTAGTATTTTTTTGACAAATAAAAACACGCCCTATTATCTGCAGATCGCGAGATCGATTCCTGGGTGATGCTGTAACCTCTTGCAGCCGGAGGTCTAGAGAGAGCTGATTGGCCGAGCTCTTTCAGAGGGGAGGGATGCGAGGTCCTTAGCGCTCCCACATTAATCACGGCTCTACAGCTGATCAGGAGCGTCTATGAGCTCATACAAGCGGATGGTGCTGACCTCCGAGTGTGTTACGCCGCCCCCAACAGTGCTTAAGTTAGCAGTTTGAAAAGATGCGGTCGGCTGGCGTCACGACTGAGTGGTTGTAGTAGCTTAATGTGGGAGCCCCCTAGTGATGGGGAGGAATTGGACACGACTAAATTATGGAGAAAATTTGGAAAAAAAAAAAACTTTGAAACCAAGTCTGGACTCAAATCTGCCTTCTGGTCTGATCAAGCGAAATTGATGTGATTGGATACCCCACTCCACATGGCCGTTCCCAAATTGCCTGTAGTGTGTGAATGAGTGTGTGTATGTGTGTGTGTGTGCCCAGCGATGGATTGACACCCTGTGTTTCCCGCCTTGTGCCCCAAGTATCCTGGGATAGGCTTCAGGCCCCCCGTGACCATGAATACAGGATAAAGTCGTATAGATGATGAGTGAGTGAGTATAAGACAAAAAAGTGAAAATGAAAAGTAAAACAACAAAAGAAAGCTGTAATTACAGTGTGGCTCACTGACCACTGAGAACAAAATTACAGAAATAATTTACATCCACAAATAACCTAACAGTATAGTTAATAAACTCCCACACTCACCTGATACAGAGAGTGTAACAGCATCACTGATCTGTGAGAGCTGAGAGTCTCTTCTCCTCCCTCTGCAGGTGTATTTACCACTGGAGTAATAATCGGTAACCGAGCTGATGAAGAACTCCTGTGTTGTCTGGTCTGTCTTATCATTTTTATACCAGCTGTATGTCCACTCAGTGTCTCCTCCTGACTCCATGTCACACCTGAAAGTGACTCTCTCTCCTCTATACACCTGTGTATCAGGCTTTATAATCACCACAGGTTTAGGACTCTCTGTAAGGAAAATGAATTATTTTTAAGGACTATTTAATTTCCAACACCATTATTGAAACGAATAGTAATGGATTAAACTGGAGTACAGTGTATGTGCTTAGATGTAAATGATGATCACTACTATGACAATCACTACTAATGAAGCTCTGTCAGAGGTGGACTGAGACATTTCAACAATCACAACTAATTAAGTAAATGTAGATCACAATGTGGAAAACTGACTCAGTGCTAAAATTAATCATGTTACTGTTCTGTAAATGTAGATATTCTTCACTATTGATTCATGTCTGAGTTACAGTGTGTTGCTGTCGTGTTTTCCTGATACACACACATACATGCCCTGGGGTCCTAAGCAAAATCTGATGAAGTGGCCTCCTCCCTAAACTTTAAGCCATGAGAACCATTTGCCATTGCCACACAGTCCTTCTCTCTCTCTCTCTCTCTCTCTCTCTCTCACACACACACACGCACAAAAGTAATGTTATTTCTTTTATCAGCTCCCTCTGATTTCCAAGTATGTTTTCAAGTGTAAAATACTACACTGAATACTTAATGCTATTATTTACTGAAAAAATTACATATTGCCTCATATTGAAATCAGCATTAAAGATTTTATGTTAATTTGTGTAGTTAATCAACATCTTAAAATTCACTATTTAATTATTAAAGTGTCAGTCCATTGCTTTCCATCTTGCATTAATCCAGAGTTATATTTAAAGTATGAGAGAGAAAAAGAGAGAGAAAGAGAGAAGCACTGATTTGTTTTAAAATTAATTGCCCCCATGAGGAGAGACACCACACTATGAATTGTCTGCACTGTTCTCCATAGAGACCTACTTACTGACAGACCCTGACTGCTGCTGGAAAGCGTGTGTTTTATTTCGGACACGTGCATATGAACGCAGACACGTGTGGCGTGATTATCTTTTCCCAACTGAATTTTATAAACACTGTTTCCCCGTTGCTGTTATAAAATGTAATAAATAATTGTTTTCACTTCTGTCAGGTACAAAGTCATAGGAGTCAGAACTGGAAGTGGCTGGAAATCAAGATCGATTCAGATAGAAAGAGATGCAGATTAATAACAAATCGGACAGATTAGAGAGTATAGACCAGATAGTGCACCACTTTAACCTCACTATTATTACTGACATCACACCTGGAGAGGAGAGAACAAAATCTCACCTGACTGATTTTACATTTAGACATTTGGCAGACGTTCTTATCAAGAGTGACTTACAAAAGAGCTTTGAAGTTTCTGTCATTGGATACAGTAGATCCTTATACTGTGTTACTGAGTTCACGCTCGTGTGTGTGTGTGTGTGTGTGTGCGCTTACAGTTCATTCTGTTAAGAGAAAGAGGTGGGGCTTTGAGTAATTTCAGGGACACAGTCTGCGTAGTGATGCGTAGTCTGCGTGGTGATGTTTCTGAAGCAGTAACTTTATGAAGATCATTAAACAGCCTCTCAGCAGCTCATTAAAAGAGTTTTACAGGTTTTGTGACATTTTTCACTAAATCTAAACTAGTGTTGTTCCCCTTAATTTCCAGCTCAGCTCACACCGGCCCTGCTCAGCCGTGCTCACACTGTCTCTCTTTAACTTTAATACAATCATCTACAGGAAACACTTCTCTGTGTGTAACTGTGTAAATGTTACTGTATTGTGATGCTGATCACATGTTGTTTATATGTTCAGCGTTGTACAGAATCACTTAACATAAAGTCTCTTACTCACCAATAACATTTACCCAGAGTGCAACACTGACGTCTGTGGAGTACTCTGGGTTTCCTCTTCCAGCTCTGCACCAGAACCAACCTCTATCAGAGACACTAACTGAGCTGATGGTGTAGGAGTGTGTATCAGTCTCAGTCTCAGGGCCGTCATGTTTAGTCCAGTAAAACTTCCATCCAGTAGTCTGCAGCACATTCAGTGTACAGGTCAGAGTCACTGAGTTTCCTGACAGGACGTCTCCTTTAGGACTTGATGTGATCACAGGTTTAGGATTTTCTGCTAAAAATGAAAAGCAGTTTCAGAATGTGAGATAGTGTTTACTGCACAAATCACTTCTACAGTAAAACTGTATTACTCTCAGACACTCAACTACTTGGGACTAATTTCACATTATTTCAGATTTTTTTTTTATTCAAATGATGAGAATGAAAAATTCATGAATCTATCTTAAACAGTCATTGTTATCTGATGGTTCCGTTCAATGTCCTTTGACATCACGTTAACGGCCACCACTTTCAGGGAACAATATGTTGCTGAGGATCTTCCAAGCAGTGACTTGGAACGGCTGATCACCAATGAGAGAGAGAACATGCAAACTCCACACACAGACCAAAGCTAATCTGTCACAAGAATGAAAATAAGAATATTAAATGTAAAGTGTCAATATCAAAATTGAGAGTCAGAAAACAATTGTGTGATGATGTCAGTATCCAGTCACACTCTACATCAATTCACCTTAATGGGTTTATAAAGTATAGATTATTTTGGAAGAATACAACACAAAATGCTAAAGTACACAAATAATCTTTACTAGAACATGTGTTGGGACATTTTTACCCATTTTAATAAAAACACAAAGAGAAACATTTGTTTAAACATCGAACTTGCAGCACTCAAATAAATAAATGAATAAATAAATAAATGTACATCAGCAAAGACATATGAACTCAGTACACTGAACACACACACACACACTGAACACTCAGTAGGAGGTCTAAGTTCTAAAACATTCTGTTTTTCTCAGTCTACATTAATGTTTATTTACACATTTAATAAAATATTAATTAATGCACATATAATACACCAAGGATCATTCAATCATACATTGTGTGATGATGTCTGTTAGGGTCCTCCACTAGAGGGCACTGTTTGTTTTTGTATGTCTTGTAGTTTTTGTTGGTTGACTCAGTTTCCCAGAAGGCACCTCGGTCAGGTGATGAGAGTGGCTCATTAAACATCTCATAAATAGCAGTTTGTTCTGGGAAACTGGGTCGAGCATTATCCTAGTCAAGTGGAAATTCCTTTTGTTTGGTTTTTGTTTCTTTGAGGTTTATATTTTAGTTATATTATTTAACCGTTGTTTTCAAAAGGGCTCTATTTTTGGTTTTCTTTATATTCTGTGTTTAGGTGGATTCATGGAGCTGTCTTGTTCAGTGTTTACTTAGGCTGTGTCGCCTCTTGTGTAAGTACTTTGTCTGTGGTGTTCTTTTCTGTTTAGATGTTTGTAACCCCATGAGTGCTTAGCCACTAGCAGGGTTAGCCGCTAGTAGGCCTAGGCTGCTAGTAGGGTTAGCCCCTAGTAGGGCCTCTAGTGGGATTGGACAACTAGTGGTTCTGGTCGCTAGTAGGTTAGCCGCTAGTTTGGAATAGCCTCATGGGTGCCCTGCCTCTTGTGTTCCGGTCCCCTAGATCAGTACTAACCCGGTTAGCCACTAATCCCTTAGATACTAACCCGGTTAGGTCAGCATCCAGCGTCTGTGTATTCCGTGTAGCTACTAATCCAAGTAACCACTAACCCATGCCGTGTAGTCCTGTCTCGTCTCTGTGTCCCTGGCCCTGTCTTGCTCCAATCCTGTCTTCAGGTCCCGTCACTAGTTCCCCTATGTGTCTTTAGTTAGCTCCAGCTCCATGTTCCCTGTGTCAGCGCTCGGTTCCCTGTGTCAGCGCTCGGTTCCCTGTGTCAGCGCTCGGTTCCCTGTGTCAGCGCTCGGTTCCCTGTGTCAGCGCTCGGTTCCCTGTGTCAGCTGCTAGACTGTGTGTAGCCCTGAGCCCTAGTTTTAGTTTGTTGTTTTGGTTCCTTTGTTTTGTTTCAATGTTTTAGTTTGTGTTGCAAATAAAGACTATTTCTGTTTGAAAACCCGTGTTTATGCCTGCCCTAATATGCCCATGGCAACATCAGCCGGTCTAGCCAGTACCACCACCTAGATCATGACACTGTAATGATTTTAATAACTTTTGTTTTGGTCAGTAATTAAGGAAATTAACAGCTTTAAGAAAGAAACAGAGGGAAGGAATCTGTAAAGTCGTTATTGTGAGAATTAGTTTAAAATAAATTCTGAACAAATCTGAAAGCTGACATTACTGATATACTTTAAGTATTATAAAAACAAAAGTAACACACTCCCACGCTCACCTGATACAGAGAGTGTAACGGCATCACTGATCTGTGAGAGCTGAGAGTCACTTTTTCTCCCTCTGCAGGTGTATTTACCCCCGTCAGAGTCTCTAACTGAACTGATGATCATCTCCTCTGTTCTGTCGTTTGTCGGTGTGTTATCAGTAGTATACCAGCTGTATGTCCACTCAGTGTTTCCTCCTGTCTGTATGTCACACCTGAAAGTGACTCTCTCTCCTCTGTACACCTGTGTATCAGGCTTTATAATCACCACAGGTTTAGGACTCGCTGTGAGGGGGGTTGGATAAATAAAACAAATTCTTTTTTTTTTTTTTTTGGTCACATAAATGATTGACATCATTAAACAAAATTTTATATTACACAAAGATAACCCAAGAAAATACAAAATGCGTTTTTTTTTAAATGATTTAAAATTTTTATGATTTAAAATTTCATTTAAGGGGAAAAAACATCTTTTTTCACACTAAAATTAAGTCACTCAAACTACTGTTCTGAAACAGAGACATGAATCCAAAGTCTCCAGACATCTACAGAGAGACACATGTGCTGTTTGTGAGCCTGAAGACTTATTCTTTGCCAGATTATTAGAGACAACATTTTTAATCATCTCATTAACTTATAAAGTTATCAAATTCTAACATGAGAAACATATTTATTTCCACAATGAATATAAAATGTTTTTTCTGTTTTTGGTGTTTTTTCTAAATGCAGAACTTGAGCTGTTACTCACACTGAAAATATTGTATATAATTGTGACTATTGGTATCTGGTGCACTTCAGTGTCTATTTTTTGTACAATACAAGTGAGTTACTTCGTGATTTGTTCACATCTACGAATTTTCATAGAACTGCGGTCCATTCATATCTGCGGAAATTCATATGAATAAAATATGAAACTCGAATATTTGTAAGTCGAGGACTACCTGTACAAATCTTTTGTATTTGAACTAAAATATTCAAGAAAACTAATCCCTTGATCTTCAAGGGGATTAAATACTTTTTCTAACCAGTGTATAACTGAAGGGTATTACTATACAATATTACTAATAACACATGCTTAGCTAGAATGGAAGTCAAACCAACATAACATCTAAAGAGGTAAAGTCTCTTTAAGATTGCACAGACGAGTTGGTTGGTGTGTTCATGATTTTCATATCCATGACTTTTTAACAAGTCTATACTTAGATTTATAACAACATGCTATAGCCCCTAGTTCCTATGTTTTTCTTTAAGACTAAAAGGTCAAGTCTGTTTCCAAAGAAAGGAGCTGTTCTTATCATGTTAATTCATTACAGCAGTCTCATACCGGTGTTTGCAAATCATACAGTTACAAAATAGTTACCCAAATCAGTTGAACTAATAATTAATAATAATATGAATTAAATTTCAAGGCAAAAACTAAAATACTCACCTGTTAGTACACAGTGGATGAGTCTCATCAGCACTAAAAGTGGGGAGAGAAACACAAGAAATGAGAGACGTCATGAAACATCAGCAAAACAATAACAGCAAATCAGAAATAACAGCATGTCCTGAGGTCTTGTATTCCTCTCATACCACAGTATTGTATCAATAATTACAGTGTTTGAGTTTATTAATGAACATGTCATACAAAAAGCAGAATGCACTGTTCCACTGCATTCAGTAACCTGAGCTACAAAAATTAAATAATCACACAGAACCTGATGTCAGGACTCACAGCATGTTTATTAATAACATAATACATCACCGGTCTCTGTAATGAAGACACACAGAGAACATTTACTCACAGAGTGGGCGGAGCTCCATCCTGTCCTACTGATGACTAACAATAGAGAGTGTCTGTGTTAAAGCCTCACTACTTACTCTGTTCTTAAACACCAATTACACTTCAGGGAGAGAAAGAGAGGGGGAGAGAGGAAATGCAGGTGGAAATTCATACATGAGACTGTTATTAGAATTTACTACAAGCAGCCAGAAATATTTTTCACCGCTTATAATGTGCAGTACAGTGTTCTGTCGAATGTCTCTCCCTGCATGGCTGAATATACAGTGGATATAAAAGTATCCCTGTATGTACACGTCCTTGTTAAAATAGCAGTTTTTTTTATGAACAAAAAAACAAATTCATGCCATGTGATTATTTTTTTTTTTTCAGCGTAATTCAAGCTTACAATAACTGGGTAGGAGCACACACACATTATGGGCCTCTGAATAAATCAAGCACATACAAACTCATGTTGAAAATTAATTATCTTACTCCTGTCACTTAATAAAAAAATAATACATATCAGCTGTTTCTGTTACATCTTCTTGCACTGCTGTTGGTTTCATCTGACTGCTGAAGCCCAGATTCACAACGAGCTTTCAGAACAAGTAGGATCT
>JAAGKR010005336.1:0-20000 GCA_011419295.1 Clarias macrocephalus | reverse complement strand
CACATTGCCCTTGAAAAAAATCACGACAGAGCTGTGTTTCTATTAGTGTGTGTGGAAGGAAGGAGCACGCTGTCCAAAGACGACAAAAACGAAATGCAGTGCAGGCTGACAGTGAGAGAAAATGGATCTTTAATCTCTCTAATGAGACTTGCTTTTGTGTTTTAATAAACAGTACACGCGTGTGTGAAAGGACGGCTTTCTCACACACACAGATCTGGCCAATAAGAATGCACGCTTTTCCCCGCAAGATCCCACAATTCGGCGCGCGCAATGCCACAAGATCCCACAAGCAAAGGAATTTAAATAAATGTGTTGTGCTTAACTGAATATCAGCCAGATGGCGCATGGAAGGACTTTATCTAAAATCCAGACCAAGTACAATGAAGAACTGTGTATAATTAGTTATCCTAAAACAATATTGTTTCCAATGCTGAAGCAAACATGAATTTTATTTTGTTTTACAATAGATCTTTTATGATGAATGTGCATATATGTGCTTCATATTATGTTCATAATGATGAAGAGATGCCCTAAATTATGAGGTGCCGTATAGGGCTTAAATCAAACTTCAGTTATGCACACAAACGTGAAACACTTGCATACACATATATGAACCAGTCACACATCTATATATACTAATAACTGCTCACACAACTACATATGAAATGCACGCACATATACAGTAACTATGCAAATGTCCTGATTCGTGAATATGTCAACATGTCTTCATTAAAACTTAAAAATGTGTTGACATTAAGCACCATCAAAAGACATGAATAAACAAATATGAATACAAAGTGCTTCGGGCTTTTAATTAGAATAATCATCTGGCTTTTTTGCTGTTTGTGTCCAGCATGGCTCGTACTTTCACTTTACAAAAGGTCCAGACATACTTCCCCAGAAAGTCATCGCCTCTTGCAGTAATGCAGATCAAACATACTACACCAGACCATAAATAAAAAGGAATATTTAAGCATATACGCAAGATGTATTTCACTTAAATATTACAGATTAAAACAAGGAAAGCAGACGTGCTGAGCTCCAGTTCATTGTGATGCGGACCAAAGGTCAACAAATATTGTTGTACAAAAATGTAGTGTTATAGAAATTTCTCACACCCACCCACACCCACCCACACCCACCCACCCACACACACTGCCTGACCAAAAAAAACAGACGAGAAACTGATCAGAAAAGTTGATCTAACTAAGCTCAGAATTACAGTACGAGTCCTTCATTGTATAATTACTACAATATGGTTCTTTAAGTTTCAGTTATTTAGTGATGTAGTGAGGAGCTGTTATATTTTAAACTTTATGGATTAACAGTTACTCAAATTCATATGCATGTGAAGGCAGGCGAGCAAATACTTTTGGCAATATAGTGTACATACGTATTTACTATATAAGTTTTGTTCTTGCTTTCCTGAGATGAAAAGCAAAATGAGAGACTTTCTTCATGGTGCTTGTTGGGTTTTGACAATACTGTTCCAGAACATCTGGCCTTCATGTCTTAAAATAACTGACTGTTGTTTTTTTCTTAATTCTCTAATTCCATATGTGTTATTTCATATTTTTTTAATGTTTGATTGCTATTGTATACAAATGCATGATGTGAAAGACCATTTCTGGGAATAATTCTAAAAGATATGTTTGGGAACAAGACAAAGGATCAATCAAAGAGGACCATAGCTTTATACCCATGTGAATATTAATGGAGATGCTATAGTTTTCACCATTTATAGTCATGTTTAATGTTGTGTGATAACCACAACAAACAAACCCCAAATTAGTTACTAACATCATAACCACTAAAACGGCCATTTCCGTTCACTAGCATCAGTTTCTCACATTTAATGTTGCAAAAAATACAATGGGAAAAAAATGTCATCATGTTACTGAGAAACCACAAAGCATGATCTGTTTTAATCTACATTTCCTCTCCAAATCCAGTGAAATAAAATATTTACATGATAGACAAATGACTGACCATTACAAAGCACTGACACTCAAGACTCTGTAAATGTTCCATAAATGATAAATAATAATCTCCTTACAGAAACAATAACCAGATCAACTATTATGAAACTCACAGTTAAACCAAATGTTTTTATTCACTATAAATGTTTTTTTTATGACACACTTTTTAAAGAAAAGATAAAGTGTGACTACAGCTTGTGACTTGTCTTTCAACCAGTGCTTTTGTCAGAGCTGCTGTTATAGAAAATGAATCAACATCTTTTGACCAATCAGACCGTGGACTTCAACAGCATGTTCGAATATGATATGAATGGTTACTATCACACTTTGTTATATTAACATATTACTCAAAGGAACATCTGCTCTGATCTGAGGTTAACCTTCCTCTTATGTTAGCTTTCTGTATCTCTTATGTTAACGGGTTGGTTTTGACTCGTGTCCTTATTCAGCCATATTACCCTCAAAATAATTATTTATCATCCTTTTTTTTCCCTTAGCTCTTGGTTACTTTGTTACACTTCTTTGGCCATTAAAAGAATGTTTTTAATATTTTTGCTGTGACCATATGAGCTTTTACTTTAAACAGCATACCTCTCGTTTTCAATTTAAAAAAATGATGAATTGAACATCAAAAGAATTATTTAAATGAATAAAAGGTTGCTATGTTACCTGACTATTACTGAGGGGTATTAGAACACATCTCTTAAATAAATGTATTATATATTTTTTAAATATTTTTATTATATTATTTTTTATTATAATATTAATTACTTTAGTAATTGGTGTTAATATGGTGTTACGGGTCAAATTTGACCCATATATATTTATTACAAAGAAAAAGGCAAAAAAGTATTTTCAAAAATAACTAATATAAATGGAAAGCTAAACAAGTAAATCTATCATTAAGTATCACACTCTGGTGTTTTTTGGAAAATATGAAACAACTGTGGTGGTGTCTGTAAAATCTAATTTTTAAGAAAGTGGAGCTCTGTCCTTCACCTGCAAAATTTCGGCAGGCAGCTCAGGTATTTTTTTTTTTTTTTTTACTGTGCCCACCATGGTAAGTTTCCACAGGAGACACACAGGCAAAGAGAGAAGCTCCTCAAAGTGTGTAAGAAACCAAAACAATCCCAGGTCCTTATTTAGTACAGTGGCTCGCCTAACAAAACCTAAGATGCCCGCAGAGAGTATCCCATCTCAGTTTAGAAGTGAAGATTTTTGGACTTCTTTAATGAAAAAAATATGATTATTATTATGAAGAAAATAACGGATGTTCAACCTCTAATAGCATCTCATGATCCAGTTCAGTCTAAAGCCTCACATTTAGATTTTCAGTGCTTTACCAGTATAGAACAGGAAGAGCTGTATAAACTTATCACCTCGGCTAAATCAACAACATGCTTGTTAGATCCAATCACAACCAGTTTTTAAAAGAAGTGATGCATAAGGTTGGAGAGCTGCTTCTAAACATTATTACTCATTATGTCTAGGTCACGTCCCTAAACCGTTCAAGTCGGCAGTTATTAAGCCTCTTCTTAAAAAATCTAATTTAGACCCGAATGAAATAAATTACAGACCGATTTCAAACCTTCCGTTTATATAAAAAATATTAGAAAAGGTAGTATCAGCTCAAATATGCACATTCTTGCAGGAATACAACATCCTCAAAGAATTTCAGTCAGGTTTAGGCCCCATCATAGTACAGAAACTGCACTAGTTAAGATTGCAAACGACTTAGATACTAGTCCTACTTGATCTTAGTGCTGCATTCGACACTATAGATCATAATATTCTCATAGATCGCTTACAAAATAACATAGGTATTCAGGCATGATAGATACCATTTTGTAGATCTAAAGGGAGAACCGTCTGGTGTAATGCCAGTGAAATATGGGGTCCCACAAGGGTCAGTTTTAGGACCTCTGCTGTTCTCAATATACATGCTTCCCTTGGGTAACATCATTAGAAGACATGGGATTAGTGTCTATTGTTATGCTGATGATACTAGTTATACATCTCCACAAAACCAGACAAAATACCCAAGTTTTGTAGACTGAGTGTGTTCAAGACATAAAAGATTGGATGACCGATAACTTTCTTTTACTAAATTCAGATAAGACAGAGATATTACTTATTGGCCCCAAAACCAGTATACAACAGCTCTCACAATTCAGTCTGCGTTGAGAAGGATGTACTAATATCACCAACTCGACAGTAAAAGACCTGGGCGTAATATTAGACAGTAACTTGTCCTTTGAAAATCATATTTCCAATATCACAAAAACAGCCTTTTTCCACCTTAGAAATATTGCCAAGCTTAGGAACGTTTCATCTCTATCTGATGCAGAAAAGCTATTTCATTCATTCATGACCTCCAGACTGGACTATTGTAAAGCATTACTAGGTGGTTGTCCTGCATCCTCAATAAACAAGCTTCAGTTAGTCCAAAATGCAGCCGCCAGGGTTCTCACTAGATCCAGAAAATATGATCATATAACCCCGATATTATCATCCCTGCACTGGCTACCTGTTCAGTTTAGAATTAATTACAAATTACTATTATTTACATACAAAAATGGTCTAGCTCCCACATCCCTAACCAGTCTTCTGATACGCTACAATCCAGTACTCCAGTACATTTATCCTGAATGGCAACTACGCTAATTCTCTCCATCTGTTCTGTATTCTTCTACCCATCCCGAGGCATCTGAAGATTGTGCCAGCTTCAGTAGACAAAGGCCAACCCTGCGAGGTTCCTGAGGCATCCAGAGAAGCACCAGCTCCAGCTGGATTCAACTTTATGATGGTTCGAGCTACACATGCTGCTTTTGTGTCCAGACCCCATCTGCCTTTTGCACCTACTGACTCATACCTGTGCTGAACTGGACTCCATGTTAATTTAAAGAACTTCTGTTATATTGAACTTTCAGCTGCATAACACTCATTTTGTTATATAATTTCTATCCGTTAATCACCCAAATGAGGATGGGTTCCCTGATTGATTCTCGTTCCTCTCAAGGTTTCTTCCTATTGCCATCTTAGGGAATTTTTCCTTGCCACTGTCGCCGTCACCCTTGGCTTGCTCATCAACATTTTATTCATCATTCACTCATTCATCTCATTATTATATAGACACATTTTTCTCACACATACACATTTCCATAAATTTTCTTTTTAAAACATTTTTTGTTAAGCTGCTTTGAGACAATGAACATTGTTAAAAGTGCTATATAAATAAAAATTAATTGAATTAAATTGTTTATGATTTTTCTTTTGACCCTAACTATTGTTTTATAACCTTAAATTATAACTGGGTCAAAACTGACCTTACCAACACAAAGGTAATCATTTTCACCAGGGCCTTTGTTTGTTTTATTTTAATTAAATACAGATTCCTGACAAAGTCAAAAATCCATGGTGCAATAAACAAAATTAGGTAGTAGTTTTATGCATTTAAAAAGTAAAATGGGTCGGTGCCGACCCTAACACAAGAGGAAGGTTAAACACAGTGTTGTATGTCTGTCAATATAAAAGTCTCACATTTAGAAACTCATTTCTTTTTCATTTACAAATTTTAGAGTACAGAAAAATCAAGAAAAATGTTAAATAAACTATAAAATGTAAAATCCTAATCAAATATTGTCCACCAATGAATAACTGCAGCTAAAATTATGAACTCAGCTTTAGTTAATGTTCTGGCCAATTGTTAGACACCAGCATGTAATTGCTGATTTAATACAGTAACTATTTCATTTTATTATATATTTTAATCATGAAATAAAATTGGTTAAAATGTGAACGTAGCAAAAGCTGAACTCACTGTCATTATGAATTCAACATTGTGAACTGCAGAAACATAAAATAATTACACAGAACTTGATGGCTGACTCTTAGTCTGTTCATTCAACACTCAAGAGAAAATTCACACAAAAGGTTAGTTAGCTATAAACAGTTGCCTCATTTACCTGTGTCCTTTCACATTTAAAATTAAAAAACAAACTTGAATTGCAAGTAACCCAGTTTGTGAGCGATCCGCACGACGAGTGAAAATTTTAAATAAGTTTTGCCTTGTTAAATGAGGGAGTCTTGATTCATCGAGTTTCAAGTGGCACGCATGCGATTCTTGTTTTGATGCCAAGTGTAACGTGATCCAACAACTGAGCCAATGGTTCTTCTCTTTCATGCGCTGCAGAATTGTGGGTAATTGTCTCCCATGCTTGGTCTCAGTGCACGTGCGCCACTCATATAGTCAACATCCGTCCGCGCTGTATTGGTTACTATAACACTTTACCGTGTGCGCGCAGAATGCATCCTTTAACGTGCACTTGTACTGTTTATTAAAACACATAATAAATTTGCGTAAAGCAAAAACAAAATCCTGTTTCTCTCTCTCTGTCAAACTACACTGATTCCATTAATGTGTGTCAACGTGCGCGCGTGTCACTCTAATGGAAACACTGCTCTGTCGCGATTCTTTTCAAAGATAAAGTGCAGGTTAATTTGTTTCCTTTTTACTTTACAGTGGTGATTCCGTTAATGTGCGCACACTCAAGTGTCAGTACAGATGTTCCTTGTTAAGTTTACAGATGAGGCAGTTACTTATTTTTTTTGGTGGGGGGTGGTGGGGGTTTTGTGGAACAAATAATTCCCATTAGTTCCCATTATTTCTTATGGGAAAAATTCACTTTGATATACTTCTTATATCAATTTGATATACTGCTTCTGGAATGAATTATGCTCGCAATCCAAGGTTCCACAGTAGAGCAGAAAAAACTTATCATGGAACTGTGCTTTGTCTTACTGCCTGCAAAAGCTGAAGTTCCATCAGGGGAAAAATAAATTATATATATATATATATATAATATTATATTTTTTTTTCTGATGTATATACATGTATATCAATCTGTGCCTATATTATTTGGTTTATTTGGTAATGGTTTATTATGGTTTATTAATTGAATAAAAAAAATAATAATTTTGTTCTGTTATGGAGCAATAATATGATATGACATATAGTACAGACCAAAATTTTGGACACAACTTGGACTCATTCAAAGAGTTTTCTTTATTGTGTTCTTTATTGCGTTCTTTAGCCCAAACGCGTCTCTTCTGCTTGTTGCCTGTCCTTAGCAGTGGTTTCCTAGCAGATCTTCTACCATGAAGGCCTGATTCACACAGTCTCCTCTTAACAGTTGTTCTAGAGACGTGTCTGCTGCTAGAACTCTGTGTGGCATTGACCTGCTCTCTGATCTGAGCTGCTGTTAACCTGCGATTTCTGAGGCTGGTGACTCGGATGAACTTATCCTCCGCAGCAGAGGTGACTCTTGGTCTTCCTTTCCTGGGGCGGTCCGCATGTGAGCCAGTTTCTTTGTAGCGCTTGATGGTTTTTGTGACTGCACTTGGGGACACTTTCAAAGTTTTCCCAATTTTTCGGACTGACTGACCTTCATTTCTTAAAGTAATGATGGCCACTAGTTTTTCTTTACTTTGCTGCTTTTTTCTTGCCATAATACAAATTCAAACTCTTTGAATGACAAGGTGTGTCCAAACTTTTGGTCTGTACTGTAAATATGAATGCATCAGTTATATTACAGTCTTCTTGAACACTAAGACTTGCAGAGTTTTATAGTTTATCAGCAAGAGCATGTTACAGAGTGCAGAGAACATCAGCAATAAATATAAAATTTAGTATAAAATTAAGTATGGAATGTAAAAACCTAAACAAATATTAACTACCAATGCATAACAGCAGTTAAAATAATTAGCTTTACTGTTAATGTTAAAAATCTCTCACTAAAAACAGCGGTTGTTTAATGACTAATAATTTACTTATAAAATACATCAGGGCTGAATGTGAACACACCAGACAAACACAGAATGTTAAATTCAGTGTCAAACTTTAGCTACAGGCAAACTAAATAATCACACAAACCCCAGTGTCAGGACTCTCACCCTGTTAATTAGAAACTCAATTCATCACCAATCACCGTAATGAAGACACACAGAGAACATTTACTCACAGAGCATCAAACAGAGTGGACGGACCTCCATCTTGTCCTACTGATGACTGACTGAATGAAACGTGTCTGTGTTACAGCCTTACCACTTCCTCTGTTCTTAAACACCAATCACGGTTTACAGAGAGAGAGAGAGAGATTGTTTATATATTCACCATCAATGCAATTATTTTACCACTCATCGTGTACATTCATAGCAATAATGTAAGAAGTATCTGAAAGTAAAGTAAGAGTCTAAAAAGAGTATGTTCAGAAGTGCAGAGGAAGAGAGAGAGCAAATATTCAGCACGTAAGCAGTCAGGATAATTTTGGTCAGAGGTGGAAAGAGGACTGAAATTTTGTACTCAAGTAAAAGTACTGTTACTCCAGTGAAATTTTACTGAAGTAAAAGTAAAAAAGTAGCTCATAACTGAAAGAACACCTTTGCATAATAAAGCTGTTGTCGTTCTTGTGCTTGAAAATCAAAGTGGTCACTTAAATATGGCGTTACGTCCCAATCTAGGGTTGGGCCGTACAGCAAAAGACTGGTTCTGGATTCTATTTTAAACTGTATGGAAATGGTGGTATATGGCAGAAAGAACTAGATCCAGTCATTAACTGATGAAATAATGAGGTTTGTATTGCTTTACAAAACACGCACACACACACACACACACACACACACACACACACACACACACACACACACACACACACCAGGAGGAGGATCAGATTCAGGGTGGACACAGGCCAAAATAATAAACAAATTGGTATTTTATATTTAGTAGCTAGATTACCTGAAAAATTAAAACACAAACAAAAATACAGGTACCTTCAAAGACTCCCTAAACCAAAAGCAGTGAATAAATTCCCTCTTCCCAAAATAAATGACAGCCACGCCCCTACTACTGGTGAGTGCACAAACATACAGTGAAATTATCTACAAATATATACAAAGACCAGCCAAACCAAGGGGGCAAAGCAATAATCAATGGGAGGCAAAAAGTCAAAACCAGAATATCAAACCAAAATCACAATTTCTTTCCTCTTTCCCGCGTCTCTCTCCGGTTTATATACGGTCGCGCTGGTCAATACGGGGCGCAGGGGCGCCGCCCCCTTAAACTTAGGCAGAGAAGAAAGCTACTTTAACATGTAATTATTTAATATAATTATTTATTTTAATAATGAAATAAAGTCATTTAGTCACAATATTCCGCTGTATTTCTTAATATAATTTATTTGCAATTTAAAAAATCTAAACTGTATTATGTTCATATGTGTTGGTGTACGCGTGGCGCTGGACAAACGAGTGTCTATGTAGGCACGTAAATTTTTGAAAAGCATGTGAGGCTGAGCTAAATGGATTTTGTCAAATCATCCTTCGGGCGCAGTTCTGTGAGCCCTGAACCCTCCCACTTTTGTTCTTAGCAAATCAATATTGTTTTTAAATATTTGGGCTCATGTGATTGGACCATGTGATTCTCAACAACTCTTTTCCAGCACTTCTTATGGCAAGCGGAGCTGCTGACTGGATGCGATGTGAGTCAGGCCTTTATTTTATACTAGTAGTAATGATGCTTAACCACCTGATAAATGGCTATTTACAGGTGAGTATTAACAGTTTAATTTTAATTTTGTTTGCGACCCCCCCCCCCGCGAGTGCAACAAAGCATTCATACAAAGCATAATATTTATTATTTTTGCATTTTTCATTTGTTTTATTCAGTAACGAATATGATTTAAAATGTAGCGAATTACAATACTTCAAACAAAACGTACTTAAGTAAAAGTAAAATTACAGATTTTAAAAACTACTTTAAAAAGTAGAAGTACACAAACTATTCAATTACAGTAATGCGAGTAAATGTAATTCGTTACTTTCCACCTCTGATTTTGGTGAATCAGTTTTACTGTTAGAGATGTTAGCAGAAACCCTATAATGAGACACTTGAATTAAACTCTCTCTCTTAAAGGAGCATTTTTCTTTTCATGGTTGGTCTAATGGTCTGATGCAGTCTGTGAGTGTTTTCTGCCTATTCCTGATGAGACTGGACTCAAGTGAATGAACACAGAAAGAAAGAAACTGAAGTAAAAGCAAATGGTTAATCATAAACAAATGCACACCAGGCCTCACTGCAGGACACATGTAGTGCACTGAGGGGGAATTTTATAGAATTGCTTTGGGGGAAAAAATGGGAACATAATAGAATATTCCTAACCAAGTTCTATAGAAAAATAATAAAATTTATATAAATGGTTCTGTGATGGGTTTGGGTAGAAATATATACTGTATGCAGGATGCTCTTTCTGATGCAGTCATCCCCATTTATTTGGGCTTGTATGGAGCACTACGAGTGCACTGGTTATTCCCAAGGGGCACCAGGGGCTCAGTAGACTTAAACACTGAGACTGTGTCTGAGTCCCGAACACTCCATAACTTTGGGGCTTTGTAAGAAAAAGCTCTGCCCCCTGCTGTAGTATTCATAATATGCGGTACTGACAAGCAGCCTGCATCCTTTGATTGAAGTAGGCGTGGCGGATCGTAAGACACTAGCAATTCACTCAGATAATGTGCTCATTACGGCACTCCATTTCCCCAAGTATACCGCAAGCAGTGTTATGCAAATTAGTATGTGGTGGCACTGCGTACATTTCAAATCATTCATGCTTTTATTTATGCTGTTGTTTTTTATTTATTATTGTTTTCAGCAATTTGTCATGTATTAATTATATAGATTTATTATTTTTATTTACTATGGTGGACACAATTATTATTTTTTTTTTACTTACCATTGTTGTGAATTTAACGTTTTCTATTTAAAGCTTTAAAATTTTCTATATGAATTCTTCTCCACTGGTAAGGTAGGTTTTTAACTTTTGTACCATTTTTGAAACATGGTTGGTTCTTACTGCATACTTAGTTTTTACTGTTTGGTAGTGCTGATTGCAGTGTTATTGAAGCAGGTCTAAAAGTAATTAACCAAGTAGTTTCAGGCTTCCTTAAGGTGTGAATTGTTGGCAGGGCTTAGCTACATACATTGAAGGTGGATCTAGCTCAAATTTTAGTGATGCAGATCTTGGCTCTTACTGGACTTTTCTCTCCATATTCTCATGTGATGTGACTTCTGCCAAAACTGCCTTCTACAGGGAAAAGCTGGAAGCCTCTGCACATGATTCTGGCAAACACCACAATATCTTCTCCTCACTACTCAAACCACCGACTACTCTCTGACTGCTGATGACTTTGCCACATTCTACGACAGGGATAAAACTCTAATAAAAGTAAAAAGGGACTGGTATTTTTAGACCCAACCTAAACTTATTTGTAAAAGGTTTTTGGGCTTTTGACAATTCAGTTTAAGTATGTTACGTGGTGTGGGTTTGAGAGCCCTCTTTGGACGAGTCAACTCTTTTTCATGGTTTAGGGTGATTTTCTGTGTTTATAACTTTAACTGAGACTGAGAGTACAAGCTTGTTGGATTGCGTGCTGCGCTCTCTCTTTCTCCCTCTCTCGCTCTCCCCTAGAATGCAAACTTCTCGTGTAGACTTTGGCTGCGTCTTTGCCTGTCTTTGATCTTGTACCATATATAAAGTTCACAGGAAGTGCACAGATATCGGGAGGCCTTAAATAAATTATAAATGCAGCATGTTCGCACTTATTGTATCTTTGGCCTAGCAACCGCTCATCTAGGTAACCGCGGAAAAGGCCACCTGTGGGTCTGCCTGTTCTGAACAGTACAGAGTTTTTTCTCCCAGCTTTTTCTCCGCATCATTACAAAGTAAGCACTGAAACTTGTTTTAGATACTTTATAAATTTTATTAAAATGTATTACAACAAATTAGACCAGAAAATGTATTTACCTAGGTATTCCTTTTTAAAACATTACAAAATCAGGCAGACAATTTATTACTAATATTAAATCCTAAATCATTAATCATTAATCCACACTGTTTATCCCTGAGCATATGCTAAATTAAGTAAATACTGGATAAGTTTATAAAATTAAAGTTAAATATATTGAATATCAAATAGCTAAAACTACAGTAAAGACACAAAGTAAAGTTTATACTGAACATTAATACATACAATACAAGTAATACAAACACTAAAATAATAAAATATCAGGAAGCACAATTTGAATTTAAAGCTTTTATCCATTGTACTTAAAGCTGTTTTTTTTTTGTTGTTGTTGTTGTTTGTTTTAAAGCTAGATTATGAAATAAAATGAAAACCTGGGACTCAGCAAGACACTTCAGCTTCCATCACGCTGTAGGGTGTGTTGTCCTCAGTAGGTTCAGCTGTAAAATACACAACTATGAACACTTTAGATCAGACTCTTATTAAATGTTATGCTTTAATTTTATGGCTCATGAAGAACACTGAGTTCTTACTTCAAGCCCTGTAACATTTCAGTGCCAGAATGATGGTCACCAGCACATACGGAGAGGCCGCTACCACACTGCTGGGGAGCTTCAGTACTGACAGTGGAGCTGGAGAGAAACCTAGTATGATTAAATACAAATTAATTACAATGAATATTTTATAAAATCATGAATTTACATTCAAGTTTAATTTCAAAACATGATTCTGCCTCTATTAAGTGTGAAAGTGTATAACTTTTTTTTTTTTACTGTAACAATATACATTAGTTTATGTTGTTAGCACAGCTGAACATTTAAACATTAGGACAGTTTTATTTGCTCTTCCTTACTGATATCTGTATTGTGTAACATTAGTTAAGAGGTTGGTTCATGACAGTTACTGACTATAGAAATAAATAAAAAAAGACCAAGATGGCGATGTGTACACATCGCTAGGTAAGTCTAAGTGTCCATGATTGTCCATAATGGGTGCAAAGAGACAAATATTCATATCAATCTACGACAGTGTATTTATTGTAAATAGGCCACTTATGCTTTTCTGGTTAGATGCTAATTGCATTTTATTGTCTCTGCACGTGTACTTTTTCATCTAATCTAATCTAGACAGTCTGCTGACTGTAAAGTGTCACTATTTTTAATTAAAAATTTATAATAAATAAAGTGTTAATGCTCGACTCTGGACTGCCAGCCATTGATAATCTCTCAGCATGTTTTTCTGGTTTAAAGTAGTAGAAGTACTGTAGCCACTGTTTACCCTGATATAAACTTAACATGTGATTTAAATATATTGCCTTTATCTTTATTTTTCTTACTACATACTTCCATCTGCTAATTTATAGTTCTGGCATCTTGGATTGTATTAAAGTATTGTTCTATGATGTAGGAAAGACGGATGTAAATACATAAATATATTGACTGGTACAGTATGTCAATATTAACATGATACCATTATATTAACTTCTAATTGTGAGGATAATAGTTTAATAGTTATAAATAGATTAATAATAGTTATACAGTGGAACCTTGGATTGCGAGTGTTCCGCAAACCGAACAAAGATTTTAAATAATTTATTCGGAAAACGAGCAAGTATTAGTTTACGAGCGCCGAGTATCATGCTTCACACATGCGAGTCTTATTTTGACACAGAGCGTCACTCTCTCACCTTACCCCCCCTCCCTCCTCCCCCCACGGCTTTGCAAACACAAACTCTGCTCGTGCGTGCGCAATTTGCCACTGAAATACACACAGACGCTCTCTCCCCTTTTCACCCCTGCCGGCTTCACAAAGACACAGAAACTCTGCTCTGTCGCGATTCTTTTCAAAAGGTAAGGTGCTGGTTCATTCGTTTTTTTTTTTAGTTTTTTTTTTACTTTACAGCAGTGATTCCCTTAGTATGCGCTCACGCCAGGTTAGAGAGATTTCTTTTTTTTCCTGTTAAAACGGTGTTTCCATGTTTGTGTGTGTGTGTTTGTTGTGAAACTTAAGTGATTCCTTTAGTATGCGCTCGTGCCAGTCTCGCTTTTTTTTCCATTAAACCGGTGTTTCCGCTGTGTTTATGCGCTTGTTGTGAAACTTAAAAAGTGAGTCTGTTAATATACGCTCATGTCAGTCTCAGAGAGATTTTTTTTTTTCCTGTTAAAACGGTGTTTCTGTTGTGTGCGCGTGTTTGTTGTGACACTGTTGTGAAAAAGCGAGGTGGGGAGAGGGAGGAGGAGGAGTGTTACTGTGTAAAACGAGGCGAGGGAAGGGGCTAATTCCACACACACACGGCGCATGTGCGCACCAATGGAAACACTGTCAGGATTTATTTGTACTTTTTTTTAAAGTGCAGATTAATTTGTTTTATTTTCATTTCATAGATTGTATTAATTATTTTTATGTGTTTTTTTTTTTTTTTTGGGGGGGGGGGGCTGTGGAACGAATAATGAGAGTTTTCATAAATGAAAATTTCAGAAATGATGATTTGGTTTAAGAGTGTTTTGGAATACGAGCCCACTTCCGGAACAAATTATGCTCGTAAGGTTCCACTGTAATACCTTCAGTAATTTACTGACTTACTAAATAATAACTTCAATGTCACTGAGTTTCCTGTCAGTGCAGCTCCATTACGATCTGATGTGGAGCTCAGGTTTGTTTATTCAAAATGAAATACAGTTCAGGTTAATGTGACCTTGGATGCACAAAAGGCTCTACAGAGTGAAAAACGTATGTGCTGTCTGTGCTGTTTCTGTGATGATCCTCGTCTCAGCTGAACAATATCTAGGCCTACATATTGTTATTCATTAATTGTATGAGAATTGTATTAAATGTAGTATTTTGATAGTGTACAATAAAAAAAATTCTAAAGGCGGAAGCAAATGTTACAGAAATAGCAGGTCACTACAATCATATAATAATTAAGTGAAACTGTTTACACAAATGCATATCTGTACTCTTTAAAACTCACTTAGACTTATTTTAAATTTTATCTTAGTTTACTAGGTTGTGCTTATTAGAAAAATGTACAAACCCACATTATATGCGAATAAAATATTGTTTAAAACAGTTCTATACAAAATATGACACTGTGAATTTGCTTTTCCTCATCTTGCCTCAAATTCTGAACCAGATTGCACACTTTCATCTTATTAAAATCATGTGACTCTTTAATATAAAACAACACAATGAAATGCTAATGATGGGCACTGACTCAGGACATGAGCTCAGAATTTAACTTTGTTAAACACAATAAAAATCGACTAGGCCGATATGTATTGTTAAAAATCTAACACAAGTAAGAAGACGTGGTTTCCTCACTTCTGACTGAAACCCAGCTTTTGGGTGACTCTCCTCTCTCTGGGTGTGTACAGTGGTAGAAACCTTCATCTGACTTTGAGACACTACTGATGGTCATCTCTCCTGTAGTCTGCTTCTGGAGAACTGAATCATCTTTATAGAAATCAGCACCAGAGTCTGAGATCTTTGTGTTGCGATATAAACAGTGTAAAGTCAGAGGATTTCCCTCAGTTACAGGATGGACAGGACTCTCCAGGATCACACCACCATCTGTAGGAAAGAGAAAGATCACAGTGAAAACATAAAGTGTCTCAAATCAAAGTGTAACTCTAACATACAGGACATCTGGAAGATGTGACAATAGCAATAAAAAAAATATATATATATGCTAAATCTTTATTGCTAAGCTATTCAATTATCTGAACATTTATCTGAGTCATATGTGCAGAGATGCTATGTTTAATGTTGTTTTTTTTTTTGTTCGTTTCCTAATAATAAGCATCTTCCAGTACATATCTGTTAGCCAGAGCTACATACAGTATCTACACAAGTTGCACAGTTCACTGCCTAGTTTTAATTCACAGTTAATGTCAACACAAACTCTTTTTATTTCTATTTTTGGAGCTAGACGAAGTAACAGCATGGAATGAACACAAAAATAAATGAATAAAAGAAAAAATAGATAGAGAAACAAATCAATCAATTAATTAATTAATTCATTCATTCTTCTGTTTGTTATTTTACTGATTTATTTTTGTGCTGATTAGGACATTGGGTGATGAGTCATTTCTGTAGCACTGGTAGTTTTTATATGACTAGGGTGTGAGGAGACAAAAGAGGCATCACCATTTATACATATTACAATCAATAAAAATAATGAAAATGTGAAACCGTAAACTTTTACTCAAAATTGCTGTGATTAAACGACAAAATGAGGAAGTCACAGGCAGCTAGGCAGAGAAGAATTTCAATGGCATAAGAAGTAAAGCAATCAGTCCTTAGAAACAAGAAGTGATGGTTTTTAAAGAAGAAATGTGAGCCAGAAACTACTTTTGAAATTATACCTTTGAAAACACAATGATACACTAACAGAACAAATACAATTAGGAAAATGAACTACTAATCTAGACGTTCTGCTGAAGTTAAAAGTTTTACATTCTAAGTAAAATTTCTCTGTCTTATGACAATGGGGACAAGTCAGTGCTTTATGTGAAATGCTCAGATAATAGGAATGAGTAGAACTTACTTTAATTTTATTTTCTGTTTGGTAACATTTTTTGTGATTTAAAGACCTCAACTTTATGGCATGACACATGCTAACAAGACTGACGACTGAGAGAATTTAATATTAGTGTATAGTGAGAGAAAAGGAGAAGTCGGTCACACATGGGCAATGATGAAGAAAAGAGGAAGTTTAATTGATAAAATTACAAGGTTTTTAAAATTCAAGTCTTCTAAGGTAAAAAAAAAAGTGATTGCAAGTCTGAGTGATTTTATTTTCCTGAAGTTAGTGTTGACCTTGATTTTGAGAAGAGAATACGCTCCCCAGTGTTGTCTAACTACAACAGTTACTAGCCCAATGCCCAACCTTCCTCCTTTCTCATTCATGTCTTTGGATCAGCAATGGTGGAGTGATTTGTATGAGGAAAAGGTTTAAGGGTGTTGGGCGCAACAGTGGCCCAGCGGAGCTCAAACCCTCTGATCAGCAAACCAGAGCATCAACCGCCCAAATCTCCACTGCCCCAGAGATTGGATTTATTATTATTATTATTATTATTATTATTATTATTATTATTATTATTTCTGGCACTTATATTTTGGACCCTGTACTGTTGGGATTCTGTACACTTAAGGCCTCAGACTCTTTGACCTGTACAGAGGTGAATTGTGGATTAAATATGTAAACGTCTGAATATAGATTTGGCAATTTCTGTGCTGCCTCCAGACCTGTGTACCTCATTTCTAAGATTTAATATATTATAGTTTAAATAATATATACTATAAATAATAAATTATGGTTAAAATTATGAGAGCTAGAAGAAAGAGACTATGTGACAAACAGATCAATAGACCTGGAAATGCATATGTTGCATTGTAGGGAATTACCAGTTAAATGGTTGTCAAATCTATATATTCTTTTGTTATTATACAATATAGCATTATTATTATTATGAGGGGTGTTCAAGTCAAACCAGGACCTTTGATTGTGCAGAATAACAGAACACAGTTATGAGTATAAAAACTCCCTTTATTACTCTCTAAACACTTTACTCTGGCAAAGAGTCTCATCACTGTATTGTGCCTGAAGTCTTCTGTAACTGATGCATTCATTCATGAGAAACAAGTTTCTAACAAGTTCAGGTTTGACTTGAACACCCCTTATATAATCCACAGGCTTATGTCCCTGAGCAACATTTTATTAGTATTCTCTCATTTAAAGTACTCTACTCATTTAAAGTAACTAATGAATGTATTAAAAATGTGTATAATTTTTGAGGATGAGAAGTGATAATGATAAAATGACTCACTGTGCACTGTGATGTTGAGAGAATTACTGTGTCCTCCAGATTCAGACTGACACCAGTAAACTCCAGTGTGTGATGTAGAGAGGAAGCTGATGTTACATGTAGATCCTGAAACTGATGAACAATTGTACAGTGTCTCACTGTGTGTGTATCCTCTCACTGTCCATCCAGTAGAGTCTCTCTGGTCCTCACAGCTCAGTGAGAGAGAGTCAGCAGTAAAGTGTTGAGTTCTGCTGGGACTGATGATCAGAGACACTGGAGGAGATTCACCTGGTAATAAATACTGTATATTAATATTATATTGACCTTCATGTCAGTATATAATAATTTCTTCAAGTTAAATAATTAAAATAAGTTTAAGTTAAATAAGACGTTTGTAGCAGAAATTAATTGTGATAAATGAAACACTACATAAAGCATATAAGAGAATCAATATGAATAATTGAGTTACTGTGCACCAAGGCTAAATGACAAAAACTTAGACATGTATTTCTTTACATATTATTGCACACATTACATGGATGTCAGTATAATATGATTTGATTATTTGAATATGGTATGATGTATTTAAATTAAAAGGTAAAACAAAAGCTTTATATGAAGAATTATATTAGATTAAACTGTACATAGAGCATATAAGATACGAGCAATAATGATAATTAAGCGAGTTACTTTACACCAAGGATCACTCACTCATCATCTATACCGCTTTACCCATTACCGCTGGACAGGGTGTCAATCTATAGCAGGGCGCACACACACACACATTCACACACTATGGGAAATTTGGGAACGCCCATTAGCCTAATCTACATGTCTTTGGACTGTGGGAGGAAACCCACCAAGCACAGGGAAAACATGCAAATTCCATGCACACAGAGACAGGAATCGAACCCGACCCTGGAGGTGCAAGGCGACAGTGCCACCGTGTGCACCAAGGCTAAATCACAAAAAAACTTGTTCTTGCTACAAAAATTTTTTATTTTTTTATTTATTTATTTAATAAATATTTTTATTATTGAACAACCCCCCCCCACCAACACCATGCTGAATTCATACTAAAGCATGATAATGGAGAAGATTTATGTAAATATACATTACTCACCAATAACATTTACCCAGAGTGCATCACTGTAGTGTGTGTAGTAGACTGGGTTTCCTCTTCTAAATCTGCACCTGTACTGACCGCCATCAGAGACACTAACTGATCTGATGGTGTAGGAGTGTGTATCAGTCTCAGTCTCGGTGCTCTGTGTGTCTTTAATCCAGCAAAACTTCCATTCAGCAGACTGCAACTTCAGTGTACAGGTCAGAGTCACTGAGTTTCCCATAACTGCATCTCCTTTAAGGTCTGATGTGAGCTCAGGTTTAGGTTTTTCTGTTAGAAATCAGTTGCAAGCATATTTATTGTTCAGATTAAATTATTTGATATGGGGGTGTGCGGTTAATGTTTTTTTTTTTCTCATACTGTTTATTTCTTATTAAAAAAAAATTTTAAAAAAAGAGTAAAATGTATCATTGTTAAGTCGTAGTTGAAAACGAGCTATATCTGCATCCTTATGAAACATTTTGTAGAAGTTGTAAATTCATCACTTAAACATCATATTCATCTAGGGTTTGTTGAGAATTTGAAAGATGTTTCATAACAAATCCAGACAGTGCGTCTTCTTATCCTTCACACGTTAAATCATGATGTAAATTTTAACTTAAACACATCTGTTATATTGAACTTCCAATCTTACGCAGTATGATGCAGATCAATCCCTGCTATCCGTTTTCCCCAAATGAGGATGGGTTCCTGTTGAGGAACCCGGTTCCTCTCAAGGTTTCTTCCTATTACCATCTCAGGGAGTTTTTCCTTGCCACTGTCAACATTGTCCTTGATGAGCAAGCGGAGGACTATCTTATTTTGATTCATACACGTTCACATCTCATACAAACTTAAATAATTCTTTTGATTGTGTAAAGCTGCTTTGCAACAATGTCAACTGTTAAAAGTGCTATACAAATAAAATTGAATTGAACTGAATTGAAATTTGTCAGAAATATACACTAAACACGGAACAGAAAAAACACATTTCACATTAAATCAAACATCTCCTTTAAGATTAAATGAAACATTTCAAAGTTTAGACCAGTAGCAAGTCCCAGTGTGAATTGATTTTTCTATTCTTCAATCTTGTGTGGTTTATTATCGGTAAATTATGATCTGTTCCTTTTATAGACATTAATAATACTCACTAAGAGAGTACAGTTTAAAAACAGAAGTAGATTTTTCCCCCCCCAGATTCTCCTCGGTTATTAAAGTTAATAAATTATTATTAGGTTTATTATTTATATA